>JAUMJJ010000531.1:0-36043 GCA_033556795.1 Tapera naevia | reverse complement strand
CAGAGACCGCCATCCATGTGTGCCCAGGGACCCCCACCCCTGCGTGCCAGCCCCCCCACTCATGTGTGCCCAGAGACCCCCACCCATGGGTGCCCAGACGCCCCCAAACTACGTGTGCTCAAGCCACCACCCATGCATGCCCAGAACCCACCCATGGGTGCCCCGTGACCCCACCCATGGGTGCCAGCCCCCCAAACCATGCGTGCCAAGCCCTCCACCCATGGGTGCCCCGTGACCCCCACCCATGTGTGCCCAGAGACCCCCACCCCTGCGTGCCAGGCCCCCCACTCATGTGTGTCCAGAGAACCCCACCCATGGGTGCCCAGAGACCCCCACCCATGCGTTCCAGCCCCCCACCCAGGGGTGCCCAGAGACTCCCACCCATGGGTGCCCAGACCCCTCCCCAACCACGTGTGCTCAAGCCACCACCCATGTGTGCCCAGAACCCACCCATGGGTGCCCCGTGACCCCCACCCATGCATGCCAACCCCCCACCCATGGGTGCCCAGAGACCCCCACCCATGCGCTCTAGCCCCCCACCCATGGGTGCCCAGATACTCCCACCCACGTGTGTCCAGAGACCCCCACCCATGTGTGCCCAGGGACCCTCACCCATGGGTGCCCAGAGATACCTTCCCATGTGTGTCCAGTGACCCCCACCCATGGGTACTCAGAGCCCCCCACCCATGGGTGCCCAGAGACCCCCACCCATGTGTGCCTAGAGACCCCCACCCATCTGTGCCCAGAGACCCCCACCCATGCGTGCCAGCCCCCCCACTCATGTGTGTCCAGAGAACCCCACCCATGGGTGCCCAGAGACCCCCACCCATGCGTTCCAGCCCCCCACCCATGTGTGTCCAGAGACCCCCACCCATGGGTGCCCAGACCCCTCCCCAACCACGTGTGCTCAAGCCACCACCCATGTGTGCCCAGAACCCACCCATGGGTGCCCCGTGACCCCCACCCATGCATGCCAACCCCCCACCCATGGGTGCCCAGAGACCCCCACCCATGCGCTCTAGCCCCCCACCCATGGGTGCCCAGAGACCCCCACCCATGCACTCCAGCCCCCCACCTATGGGTGCCCAGAGACTCCCACCCATGTGTGTCCAGAGACCCCCACCCATGTGTGCCCAGAGACCGCCACCCATGGGTGCCCAGGGACCCCCACCCATGGGTGCCCAGAGATACCTTTCCATGTGTGTCCAGTGACCCCCACCCATGGGTACCCAGAGCCCCCTGCCCATGCGTTCCAGCCCCCCACCCATGGGTGTCCAGAGACCCCCACCCATGTGTGCCCAGACCCCCACCCATTTGTGCCCAGAGACCCCCACCCCTGCGTGCCAGGCCCCCCACTCATGTGTGTCCAGAGAACCCCACCCATGGGTGCCCAGAGACCCCCACCCATGCGTTCCAGCCCCCCACCCAGGGGTGCCCAGAGACTCCCACCCATGGGTGCCCAGACCCCTCCCCAACCACGTGTGCTCAAGCCACCACCCATGTGTGCCCAGAACCCACCCATGGGTGCCCCGTGACCCCCACCCATGCATGCCAACCCCCCACCCATGGGTGCCCAGAGACCCCCACCCATGCGCTCTAGCCCCCCACCCATGGGTGCCCAGAGACTCCCACCCATGTGTGTCCAGAGACTCCCACCCATGTGTGTCCAGAGACCCCCACCCATGTGTGCCCAGAGACCCCCACCCATGCGTGCCAGCCCCCCCACTCATGTGTGTCCAGAGAACCCCACCCATGGGTGCCCAGAGACCCCCACCCATGCGTTCCAGCCCCCCACCCATGTGTGTCCAGAGACCCCCACCCATGTGTGCCCAGACGCCCCCAAACCACGTGTGCTCAAGCCACCACCCATACATGCCCAGAACCCACCCATGGGTGCCCCGTGACCCCACCCATGTGTGCCAGCCCCCCAAACCATGCGTGCCAAGCCCTCCACCCATGGGTGCCCAGAGACTCCCACCCATCTGTGCCCAGAGACCCCCACCCGTGCGTTCCAGCCCCCCACCCATGGGTGCCAATCACCCCCCCCCCCCCTCACCTGCGTCAGGGCGCGGATGGGTCGGCACATGGCCTCGTTGGCGACGCGGACGAAGCCCATGGCCACCTCCTCGACGCTGGGTTCCCGCTGGGTGCCTCCGGGGGTGCCACGGGCGTCGTGGGCGGCGATGGCGGCGCCCAAGCGGCGGAAGGCGGCCGCCGCCTCCTCGCGGCTCAGCGCCTGCGCCTCGTCCGGCCCGAAGATGCGCGGGAAGTAGGCGGGGAGCAGGCGACCCAGGCACACGTTGGCATCCGTCACCGTCAGAGGGCCCCCTGAGCACCCACACCCCGGGGAGAGGGTGACGCCGGGAACCCCTCGGGAAGCCAGCGGTGCCCAAGGGCACCCAGCGGTGCCCAACAGCACCCAACAGAGTGCGACGGCACCCAACAAAGCCCAGTAGAACCCAACAGCACCCAACAGAACCCAACAGAACCCACTGGGACCCACCAGAGCTCACCAGCACCCAACAGAGCACAACAGCACCCAACAGAGCCCAGCGGAACCCAATGGAACCCAACAGAGCCCACCGGGACCCTCCGGCACCCACCAGCACCCAACAGAGAGCAACGGCATCCAATGGAGCCCAGTGGAACCCAACAGCACCCAACAGAGCCCACCGGGACCCTCCAGCACCCACCAGCACCCAACAGAGTGCAACAGCACCCAATGGAGTCCAGTGGAACCCAATGGAACCCAACAGAGCCCACCGGGACCCTCCAGCACCCACCAGCACCCAACAGAGAGCAACGGCACCCAATGGAACCCAGTGGAACCCAACAGCACCCAACAGAACCCAACAGAGGCCACCAGAACCCAACAGAGTGCAACGGCACCCAACGAGCCCAGTGAAACCCACTGGAACCCAGTGGTGCCCAACAGCACCCAATGGAACCCACTGGAACCCAACGGAGCTCACCAGCACCCAACAGAGTGCAGCAGCACCCAACGGAGCCCAGTGGAACCCAACAGAGCCCACCAGAACCCACCAGCGCCCACCGGAACCCAACAGAGCACAACGGCACCAAACAGAGCCCAGCGGAAAACAATGACACCCAACGGGACCCACTGGGACCCACCGGGACCCACTGGAGCCCACCAGCACCCAACAGAGTGCAACGGCACCCAACAGATCCCAGTGGAATCCACTGGGACCCTCCAGCACCCACCAGCACTCAACAGAGTGCAACAGCACCCAATGGAGTCCAGTGGAACCCAACAGCACCCAACAGAGCCCAGCGGAACCCAATGGAACCCAACAGAGCCCACCGGGACCCTCCGGCACCCACCAGCACCCAACAGAACCCAACAGAACCCACTGGGACCCACCAGAGCTCACCAGCACCCAACAGAGCACAACAGCACCCAACAGAGCACAACAGCACCCAACAGAGCCCAGCGGAACCCAATGGAACCCAACAGAGCCCACCAGGACCCTCCGGCACCCACCAGCACATAACAGAGAGCAACGGCACCCAACAGAACCCAGTGGAACCCAACAGCACCCAACAGAACCCACTGGGACCCACCAGAGCTCACCAGCACCCAACAGAGCGCAACAGCACCCAACAGAGCCCAGCGGAACCCAATGGCACCCAACAGAACCCAACAGAGCCCACCAGGACCCACCAGCACCCAACAGAGCGCAACAGCACCCAACGGAGCCCAGCGGAACCCAACGGAACCCAATAGAGTGCGACGGCACCCAACAGAGCCCAGCGGAACCCAACAGAACCCAACAGAGCCCACTGGCACCCACCAGCACCCACCGGAACCCAGCAGATCCCAATGGCACCCAACAGAACCCAGTGGAACCCAGTGGTGCCCAACAGCACCCAACGGAACCCACTGGAACCCAGCAGAGCCCACCAGCACCCACTGGCAATCAACAGAGTCCAGTGGACCCCAGCAGAGCACAACAGTGCTCAATGGCACCCACTAGCACCCACCGGAACCCAGTGGTGCCCAACAGCACCCAACAGACCCCTCCGGCACCCAACGGAGCCCAACAGAACCCAACAGAGCCCACCGGCACCCAACAGAGCACAACAGCACCCAACGGAACCCAACAGAACCCAACAGAGCCCACTGGCACCCAACTGCACCCAACAGAGCCCACTGGAACTCAGCAGTTCCCAATGGCACCCAACAGAGCCCACCAGCACCCATCAGCACCCACCAGAACCCAGTAGAGTACCGGAAACCAGCAGAGCCCACCAGCACACGAAGGCACCCAAAAGAACCCAACGGCACCCAACGGAACCCAACGGCACTCAATGGAACCCACTGGAACCCAGTAGAGCCCACCAGCACCCACCAGCACCCACCAGAACCCATCAGAGCCCAACAGAACCCACCAGCACCCACCAGAGCCCACCAGCACCCACTGGCACCCACCAGCACCCACTCACCCTTGCGGTAACAGGCCGGGCCCGGGTGGGCACCCGCTGACTCAGGGCCGACAACGTAGAGTCCAGACCTGGGTGGGGACAGGAATGGGAGAGAGGGTGGCTGCACCCAGACCCCCACCCATGGGTGCTCGGAGACCCCGACCCGTGGGAGCCCAGAAACACCCAACCATGGGTGTCCAGAGACCACCATCTGTGTAAGCCCAGAGACCCCCACCCAGGGGTGCCCAGAGACCCCCACCCATGGGTGTCCAGACCCCAAATCTTGGCTGCCCAGCTCCCCACCCATGGGTGTCCAGACCCCAAATCTTGGCTGCCCAGCCCCCCACCCATAGGTGTCAGACCCCCACACGTGGGAGCTCCAACCTCACCCATGGGTGCTCAGACCCCTGCCCATGACTGCCCAGACCCTCCACCCATGGGTGCCCAGACCCCAAACCATGGGCACCCAGACCCCAAACCATGGGCGCTCAGACCCCCCACCCATGGGTGTTCAGCCCCTCCACCCATGGGTGCCCAGACCCCCCCCACATGGGTGCCAGCCCCCCACCCATGGGAGCTCCAACCCCATGCATGGGCGCCCAGACCCCAAACCATGGGCCCCCAGACCCCCCACCCATGGGTGCCCAAAACATGGGTTCCCAGACCCCATCCCAAGGGTGCCCAGACCCCAAACCATGGGCACCCAGACCCCAAACAATGGGCACTCAGACCCCCCACACATGGGTGTCCAGCCCCTCCACTCATGGGTGCCCAGCCCCCCCCACATGGGTGCCAGCCCCCCACCCATGGGAGCTCCAACCCCACGCATGGGCACCCAGACCCCAAACCATGGGTTCCCAGACCCCCCACCCATGGGTGCCCAAACCATGGGTTCACAGACCCCAAACCATGGGCACCCAGACCCCAAACCATGGGCGCTCAGACCTCAAACCATGGGTGCCCAGACCCCAAACCATGGGCGCTCAGACCTCAAACCATGGGTGCCCAGACCCCCCACCTTAGGGCGCCCAGACCCCAAACCATGAGACCCCAGACCCCCCACCCATGGGTGCCCAAACCATGGGTTCCCAGACCCCATCCCAAGGGTGCCCAGACCCCAAACCATGGGCACCCAGACCCCAAACAATGGGCACTCAGACCCCCCACACATGGGTGTCCAGCCCCTCCACTCATGGGTGCCCAGCCCCCCCCACATGGGTGCCAGCCCCCCACCCATGGGAGCTCCAACCCCACGCATGGGCACCCAGACCCCAAACCATGGGTTCCCAGACCCCCCACCCATGGGTGCCCAAACCATGGGTTCACTGACCCCAAACCATGGGCACCCAGACCCCAAACCATGGGCGCTCAGACCTCAAACCATGGGTGCCCAGACCCCAAACCATGGGCGCTCAGACCTCAAACCATGGGTGCCCAGACCCCCCACCTTAGGGCGCCCAGACCCCAAACCATGAGACCCCAGACACCCCACCCATGGGTGCCCAAACCATGGGTTCCCAGACCCCATCCCAAGGGTGCCCAGACCCCAAACCATGGGCACCCAAACCCCAAACAATGGGCTCTCAGACCCCCCACCCATGGGTGTCCAGCCCCTCCACTCATGGGTGTCCAGACCCCCCCCATGGGTGCCAGCCCCCCACCCATGGGAGCTCCAACCCCACGCATGGGCGCCCAGACCCCAAACCATGGGCGCTCAGACCTCAAACCATGGGTGCCCAGATCCCCCACCTATGGGCGCCCAGACCACAAACCATGGGACCCCAGACACCCCACCCATGGGTGCCCAAACCAAGGGTTCACAGACCCCATCCCAAGGGTGCCCAGACCCCAAACCATGAGTGCTAACTGCCCACCCATGGGCGCCCAGACCCCAAACCATGGGCACCCAGACCCCAAACCATGGGTGCTCAGACCCCTGCCCATGACTGCCCAGACCCTTCACCCATGGGCACCCAGACCCCAAACCATGGGCGCTCAGACCCCCCACCCATGGGTGTTCAGCCCCTCCACTCATGGGTGTCCAGACCCCCCACATGGGTGCCAGCCCCCCACCCATGGGAGCTCCAACCCCACGCATGGGCGCCCAGACCCCAAACCATGGGTTCCCAGACCCCCCACCCATGGGTGCCCAAACCATGGGTTCACAGACCCCAAACCATGGGCACCCAGACCCCAAACCATGGGCGCTCAGACCTCAAACCATGGGTGCCCAGACCCCCCACCTTAGGGCGCCCAGACCCCAAACCATGGGTTCCCAGACACCCCACCCATGGGTGCCCAAACCATGGGTTCACAGACCCCATCCCAAGGGTGCCCAGACCCCAAACCATGAGTGCTAACTGCCCACCCATGGGTGCCCAGACCCCAAACCATGGGTGCCCAGACCCCAAACCATGGGCGCTCAGACCCCCCACCCATGGGTGTTCAGCCCCTCCACTCATGGGTGTCCAGACCCCCCACATGGGTGCCAGCCCCCCACCCATGGGAGCTCCAACCCCACGCATGGGCGCCCAGACCCCAAACCATGGGTTCCCAGACCCCCCACCCATGGGTGCCCAAACCATGGGTTCACAGACCCCAAACCATGGGCACCCAGACCCCAAACCATGGGCGCTCAGACCTCAAACCATGGGTGCCCAGACCCCCCACCTTAGGGCGCCCAGACCCCAAACCATGGGTTCCCAGACACCCCACCCATGGGTGCCCAAACCATGGGTTCACAGACCCCATCCCAAGGGTGCCCAGACCCCAAACCATGGGCACCCAGACCCCAAACCATGGGCTCTCAGACCCCAAACCATGGGCCCCCAGACACCCCACCCATGGGTGCCCAAACCATGGGTTCACAGACCCCATCCCAAGGGTGCCCAGACCCCAAACCATGGGCACCCAGACCCCAAACCATGGGCGCTCAGACCCCCCACCCATGGGTGTCCAGCCCCTCCACCCATGGGTGTCCAGACCCCCCACATGGGTGCCAGCCCCCCACCCATGTGAGCTCCAACCCCATGCATGGGCGCCCAGACCCCAAACCATGGGTTCCCAGACCCCCCACCCATGGGTGCCCAAACCATGGGTTCCCAGACACCCCACCCATGGGTGCCCAAACCATGGGTTCACAGACCCCATCCCAAGGGTGCCCAGACCCCAAACCATGGGCACCCAGACCCCAAACCATGGGCACTCAGACCCCCCACCCATGGGTGTCCAGCCCTTCCACCCATGGTTGTCAAGACCCCCCACATGGGTGCCAGCCCCCCACACATGGGAGCTCCAACCCCACGCATGAGTGCCCAGACCCCAAACCATGGGTTCCCAGACCCCCCACCCATGGGTGCCCAAACCATGGGTTCACAGACCCCAAACCATGGGCACCCAGACCCCAAACCATGGGCGCTCAGACCTCAAACCATGGGTGCCCAGACCCCCCACCTTAGGGCGCCCAGACCCCAAACCATGAGACCCCAGACACCCCACCCATGGGTGCCCAAACCATGGGTTCCCAGACCCCATCCCAAGGGTGCCCAGACCCCAAACCATGGGCACCCAGACCCCAAACCATGGGCACTCAGACCCCCCACCCATGGGTGTCCAGCCCCTCCACCCATGGGTGTCCAGACCCCCCACATGGGTGTCAGCCCCCCACACATGGGAGCTCCAACCCCACGCATGTCACCCAGCCCCCAAACCATGGGTGCACAGACCCCAAACCATGAGTGCTAACTGCCCACCCATGGGTGCCCAGACCCCAAACCATGGGCTCCCAGACCCCCCACCCATGGGTGCCCAAACCATGGGTTCCCAGACCCCATCCCAAGGGTGCCCAGACCCCAAACCATGGGTGCCCAGACCCCAAACCATGGGCGCTCAGACCCCCACCCATGGGTGTCCAGCCCTTCCACCCATGGTTGTCAAGACCCCCCACATGGGTGCCAGCCCCCCACCCATGTGAGCTCCAACCCCATGCATGGGCGCCCAGACCCCAAACCATGGGTTCCCAGCCCCCAAACCATGGGTGCCCAGCCCCTGCACCCATGGGTGCCCCTCACCTGAAGAAGAGGCGGGACCCGCCGCCGGCCGCCACGGTGTTGATGTCGAGCTGGGGCACCCTGATGGGCACCCCCGCGGTGGTGGCCTCGAAGACGAGCTCGTAGTCGCCCGCGTAGCGGCTGACGTCGGTCGAGGTCCCTTGGGTGGGCGAGGGAGGGCTCAGCACCCACCCCTGGGTCACCCCCCACCCACCCACCCAGCGCCCGGGTGCCACTCACCACCCATATCGAAGCCGATGACGGGCACCCCGGGGTACTGGCGGGAGGTGGTGACAGCGCAGCCCACGGCGCCCGCGGCCGGGCCCGAGAGGATAGCGCGGGCACCCCGGAAGTGGCACATGGGGGTGAGGCCACCGTCGGAGCGCATGAAGAGCACTGGGACCCCCTGCGGGAGCAGAGCCCACGGGATCAGCACCCATGGGATCAGCACCCATGGGTGACACCCCCAATCTGGGACCAGATCCAACGGGATCAGCACCCACGGGTGACAACACCCATCCGAGGGTATGAACAGCACCGGTACCACCTGCGGGAGCAGAGCCCACGGGATCAGCACCCATGGGTGACACCCCCTATCTGGGACCAGATCCAACGGGATCAGCACCCATGGGATCAGCACCCATGGGTGACACCCCCAATCTGGGACCAGATCCAACGGGATCAGCACCCATGGGATCAGCACCCATGGGTGACACCACCGATCCGAGCACAAGAACAGCACCAGCTCCTCCTGTGGGAGTAGAGCCCACGGGATCAGCACCCATGGGTGACACCCCCTATCTGGGAACAGATCCAATGGGGATCAGCACCCACGGGATTAGCACCCATGGGTGACAACACCCACCTGAGAGAAAGAACAGCACCAGAACCTCCTTTGGGGCCAGATCCCATGGGATCAGCCCCACAGGATCAGCACCCATGGGTGACAACACCCTTGGGTGACACCCCAATCTGGGACGAGATCCAAGGGGATCAGTACCCATGGGATCAGCACCCATGGGTGACAACACCCATCTGAGTGCATGAACAGCACCGGCACCCCCAGCGGGAGCAGAACCCACGGGATCAGCCCCACGAGACCAGCACCCATGGGTGACACCACCCATCTGGAACCAGATCCAACAGGATCAGCATCCATGGGATCAGCACCCATGGGTGACACCACCGATCTGAGCACAAGAACAGCACCAGCTCCTCCTGTGGGAGTAGAGCCCACGGGATCAGCACCCATGGGTGACACCCCCTATCTAGGACCAGATCCAAGGGGATGAGCACCCACGGGATCAGCACCCATGGGTGACACCACCCATCTGGACCCAGATCCAACAGGATCAGCACCCACGGGATCAACACCACCGATCCCAGCACAAGAACAGCACCAGCTCCTCCTGTGGGAGTAGAGCCCATGGGATCAACACCCATGGAATCAGCACCCATGGGTGACAACACCCATCCAAGTGCATGAACAGCACCGGCTCCACCTGGAAGGATCCCGGTAGGATGATTGCCCATGAAGGATTCCGGCGGGGTGGGTGCCCATGAAGGATCCCAGTAGGATGGGCACCCATGCAAGGATCCCGGTGGGATGGGTGCCCATGGAAGGATCCCAATGGGATGGGCACCCATGGGGATTCCTAATGGGATGGGTGCCCATGGAAGGATCCCAGCGGGGTGAATGCCCATGGGAAGGACCCTGGCGGGGTGGGTGCCCATGGGAAGATTCCGGTAGGATGGGTGCCCATGGAAGGATCCCAATGGGATGGGTGCCCATGGGGGTTCCTAATGGGATGGGCATCCATAGGGATTCCTAATGGGATGGGCACCTGTGGGAAGGACCCTGGTAGGATGGGCACCCATAAAAGGATCCCGGTGGGATGGGTGCCCATGGAAGGATCCCAATGGGATGGGTGCCCATGGGGGTTCCTAATGGGACGGGCACCCATCCCATTGGGATCCTTCCATGGGTGCCCATCCCACCAGGATCCTTCCCATAGGAGCCCATCCCATTAGGAATCCCCATGGAAGGATCTTGGTGGGATGGGCACCCATGGAAGGATCCTGGTGGGATGGGTGCCCATGGAAGGATCCCAATGGGATGGGCACCCATGGGGATTCCTAATGGGATGGGTGCCCATGGAAGGATCCCAGCGGGGTGAATGCCCATGGGAAGGACCCTGGCGGGGTGGGTGCCCATGGGAAGAGTCCGGTAGGATGGGTGCCCATGGAAGGATCCCAATGGGATGGGTGCCCATTGGAAGGACCCTGGCGGGGTGGGTGCCCATGGGAAGATCCCGGTAGGATGGGTGCCCATGGAAGGATCCCAATGCGATGGGTGCCCATGGGGGTTCCTAATGGGATGGGCACCCATGGGGATTCCTAATGGGATGGGTGCCCATGGAAGGATCCCAGTGGGGTGAATGCCCATGGGAAGGACCCTGGCGGGGTGGGTGCCCATGGGAAGATTCCGGTAGGATGGGTGCCCATGGAAGGATCCCAATGGGATTGGTACCCATGGAAGGATCCCAATGGGATGGGTGCCCATGGAAGGACCCTGGCAGGGTGGGTACCCAAGGAAGGATCCCAGTAGGATGGGCACCCATGGAAGGATCCCGGTGGGATGGGTGCCCATGGAAGGATCTCAATGGGATGGGTGCCCATGGGGGTTCCTAATGGGATGGGTGCCCATGGGGGTTCCTAATGGGATGGGCACCTATGGGAAGGACCTTGGTAGGATGGGCACCCATGGAAGGATCCCGGTGGGATGGGCACACATGGAAGGATCCCAGCGGGGTGGGCACCCATGGAAAGATCCCGGTAGGATGGGCGCCCATGGAAAGATCCCAATGACGTGGGCACCCATGGAAGGATCCCAGTGGGATGGGCACCCATGGAATGACCCCGTCTGGGTGGGTGCCCCACTGACCCGCAGCTGGTGGGCGAAGCCGGCGCGGAAGCTCTCCAGGTAGCGACCGATGCCCGGGGTGAGGTAGGCGTCGGCGCAGGCCGTGAACCCGCGGGGCACCGCCCGCACCATGGCGGCCGCCTCCGAGGACAGGGCCACGTGCTGGAAACCGAGGTCCCGCGCCAGCGCCCCGACCTGCTGCTCGTGGCCTGGCCACCTGGGGGGGGGGACACAAGGGACATTGGGGGGGTCCCCTAATCCCATTGCACACCCTCCCCCCATTCCAGAGCACCCCCTTAATCCCATTGCACCCTCCCAATCCCATTGCATCCCCCCAATCCCATTGCACCCCCCCAATCCCATCGCACCCTCCAACCCCACTGCACCCCCAAGCCCGTTGCACCCCCCTAATCCCATTGCACCCTCTCAATCCCATTGCACCCCCAATCCCAGAGCACCCCCCTAATCCCATTGAACCCCGCAATCCCATTGCACCCCCCAAGTCCGTTGCACCCCCTAATCCCATTGCACCCTCCCAATCCCATTGCATCCCCCCAATCCCATTGCACCCCCCAAGCCCGTTGCACCCCCCAATCCCATTGCACCCCCCCAATCCCATTGCACCCCCCAATTCCTCTAACACTCCCAATCCCACTGCACCCCACAAACCCGTTGCACCCCCCTAATCCCTCTAACACCCCCAATCCCACTGCACCCCACAAACCCGTTGCACCCCCCTATTCCCATTGCACCCTCCCAATCCCATTGCAGCCCCCCAATCCCATCGCACCCTCCAACCCCACTGCACCCCCAAGCCCGTTGCACCCCCCAATCCCATTGCAACTCCCAATCCCATTGCATCCCCCCAATCCCATTGCACCCCCCAAGCCCGTTGCACCCCCCAATCCCATTGCACCCCCCCAATCCCATTGCACCCCCCAATTCCTCTAACACTCCCAATCCCACTGCACCCCACAAACCCGTTGCACCCCCCTAATCCCTCTAACACCCCCAATCCCACTGCACCCCACAAACCCGTTGCACCCCCCTATTCCCATTGCACCCTCCCAATCCCATTGCAGCCCCCCAATCCCATCGCACCCTCCAACCCCACTGCACCCCCAAGCCCGTTGCACCCCCCAATCCCATTGCAACTCCCAATCCCATTGCATCCCCCCAATCCCATTGCACCCCCCAAGCCCGTTGCACCCCCCAATCCCATTGCAACTCCCAATCCCATTGCACCCCCCAATCCCATTGCACCCTCTCAATCCCATTGCACCCCCCAATCCCTCTAACACCCCCAATCCCACTGCACCCCACAAACCCGTTACACCCCCCTAATCCCACTGCACCCTCCCAATCCCATTGCATCCCCCCAATCCCATTGCACCCCCTAATCCCGCTACACCCCCAATCCCACTGCACCCCACAAACCCATTGAACCCCCCAATCCCATTGCGCCCCTAATCCCATTGAACCCCCCAATCCCATTGCACCCCCCAAGTCCGTTGCACCCCCTAATCCCATTGCACCCTCCCAATCCCATCGCACCCTCCAACCCCACTGCACCCCCAAGGCCTTTGCACCCCCCTAATCCCATTGCACCCTCCCAATCCCATTGCACACCCCTAATCCCGCTACACCCCCAATCCCACTGCACCCCACAAACCCGTTGCACCCCTCTAACCCTGCTGCACCCCCAATCCCACTGCGACCCCAAACCCGTTGCACCCCCCTAATCCCATTGCACCCTCCCAATCCCATTGCATCACCCCAATCCCATTGCACCCCCCAAGCCCGTTGCACCCCCCAATCCCATTGCAATTCCCAATCCCATTGCACCCCCCAATCCCATTGCACCCTCTCAATCCCATTGCACCCCCCAATCCCTCTAACACCCCCAATCCCACTGCACCCCACAAACCCGTTGCACCCCCCTAATCCCACTGCACCCTCCCAATCCCATTGCATCCCCCCAATCCCATTGCACCCCCCTAATCCCACTACACCCCCAATCCCACTGCACCCCACAAACCCATTGAACCCCCCCAATCCCATTGCGCCCCTAATCCCATTGAACCCCCCAATCCCATTGCACCCCCCAAGTCCGTTGCACCCCCTAATCCCATTGCACCCTCCCAATCCCATTGCATCCCCCCAATCCCATTGCACCCCCCAAGCCCGTTGCACCCCCCAATCCCATTGCACCCCCCTAATCCCATTGCACCCTCCCAATCCCATTGCACCCCCCCAATCCCATCGCACCCTCCAACCCCGCTGCACCCCCAAGCCCGTTGCACCCCCTAATCCCATTGGAACTCCCAATCCCACTGCACCTCCCAATCCCATTGCAACCCCCAAACCAATTGCACCCCGAATCCCACTGCATCCCCCAAGCCCGTTGCACCCCCCTAATCCCATTGCACCCCCCTAATCCCATTGAACCCCCCAATCCCATTGCATCCCCCAAGCCCGTTGCACCCCCTAATCCCATTGCAACTCCCAATCCCACTGCACCCCCCAATCCCATTGCAACCCCCAAACCCATTGCACCCCTCTAATCCCGCTGCACCCCCAAACACATTGCACCCCCCTAATCTCACTGCACCCCGAATCCCACTGCACCCCCCAAACCCGTTGCACCCCCCTAATCCCATTGCACCCTCCCAATCCCATTGCATCCCCCCAAGCCCGTTGCACCCCCTAATCCCATTGCACCCTCCCAATCCCATTGCACTCTCCCAATCCCATTGCATCCCCCCAATCCCATTGCACCCCCCTAATCCCGCTGCACCCCCAATCCCACTGCACCCCTCAAGACCATTGCCCCCCCAATCCCATTGCAACCCCCAAGCCCATTGCTACCCTCATCCCATTGCACCCCCCTAATCCCACTGCAACCCCAGGACACCCCCCTATCCCAGGACACCCTCCTACCCCGGGACGCTCACCTATCCCGGGACACCTCCCTCTATCCCAGGACAACCCCTACCCAAGGACACCCCCTACCCCAGGACACTCCCCTATCCCGGGACATCTCCTACCACAGGACACCCCCTATCCCAGGACACCCCCCTATCCTGGTACACTTCCCTCTATCCCAGGACACCCCGCTATCCTGGGACACCCCCTACCCCAGGACACCCCCTACCCCAGGACACCCCGCTATCCCGGGACAGCCCCTACCCCAGGACACCCCGCTATCCCAGGACACCCCTCTATCCCAGGACACTCCCCTATCACAGGACACCCCCTTATCCCGGGACAGTCCCTACCCCAGATCACCCCGCTATCCCAGGACACCCTCCTAACCCGGGACATCCCCTTCCCCAGGACACCCCCTACCCCAGGACACCCCGCTATCCCGGGACACCCTCCTACCCCGGGACACCCCCTTCCCCAGGACACCCCCTACTCCAGGACACCCCGCTATCCCGGGACACCCTCCTACCCCGGGACACCCCCTTCCCCAGGACATTCCCTACCCCAGGACACTCCCCCATCCCGGGACAGCCCCTACCCCAGGAAACCCCCTACCCCGGGAGACCTCCCTATTCCGGGACAGCCCCTACCCCAGGACACCCCTTACCCTAGGACACCCCTCTATCCCAGGACACCTCGCTATCCCAGGACACCACCCTCTCCCGGGGCAGCCTCTATCCCAGGACACCCCGCTATCTCAGGACACCACCCTCTCCCAGGACACCCCCATCCCGGGACAACCCCCTATCCCAGGACACTCCCTACCCCAGGAAACCCCGCTATCCCGGGACAGCCTCTATCCCAGGACACCCCCCTCTCCCAGGACACCCCCATCCCGGGACAACCCCCTATCCCAGGACACTCCCTACCCCAGGACACCCCGCTATCCCAGGACAGCCCCTACCCCAGGATACCCCGCTATCCCGGGACACCCTCCTACCCCGGGACACCCCCTTCCCCAGGACACCCCCTACTCCAGGACACCCCGCTATCCCGGGACACCCTCCTACCCCGGGACACCCCCTTCCCCAGGACATTCCCTACCCCAGGACACTCCCCCATCCCGGGACAGCCCCTACCCCAGGAAACCCCCTACCCCGGGAGACCTCCCTATTCCGGGACAGCCCCTACCCCAGGACACCCCTTACCCTAGGACACCCCTCTATCCCAGGACACCTCGCTATCCCAGGACACCACCCTCTCCCGGGACAGCCTCTATCCCAGGACACCCCGCTATTCCAGGACACCACCCTCTCCCAGGACACCCCCATCCCGGGACAACCCCCTATCCCAGGACACTCCCTACCCCAGGAAACCCCGCTATCCCGGGACAGCCTCTATCCCAGGACACCCCCCTCTCCCAGGACACCCCCATCCCGGGACAACCCCCTATCCCAGGACACTCCCTACCCCAGGACACCCCGCTATCCCGGGACAGCCCCTACCCCAGGATACCCCGCTATCCCAGGACACCCCCCCACCCCACGACACCCCCTACCCCACGACACCCCCTACCCCTGGACACCCCGCTATCCCGGGACACGCCCCTATCCCGGGACACCCCACCCACGCGTAGGAATGCAGCAGGAGCACCGCCAGGCTCCGGATCCCCTTGGCCAGGAGCCGCTCCAGTTCCTTGCGCAGCTCCGACAGCTCCAGCGGCCGCTGCACCAGCACCGAGGCGCCCATGGAGCCTGGGAACGGTCCCGGGAAGGGCGGGGGTGGGTGGGGGGGTGTCACCGGGATGGGTCCCCCACCCATCTCCCGGGCCCCCACCCCAATCCTACGGCATTCCCTACCTTGGAGGAGTGGGAATGTCTCCTTTCCCGGGAGGCAGCAGTCGGGCTGGTGGGGGATGAGGCGCTCGTCCACCTCGAGGACCTCTTCGTAGAGCATCTCCGGCATCGCCACCTCCTGCGCCCGGGATATCGGGATGTGGGATGAGGGGATACCGGGATACAGGGATAAGGGAGGGATATGGGAGAGAGGGATGTGGGGAGAGAGGGATATGGGATACAGGGATAAGGGTGAGAGGGGTAGAGGACAGAGGGATGTGCAAGAGAGGGTTGCCGGGATACGGGATGCGGGGATACAGGATATGGGATAAGGAATACAGGGGTAGAGGGATGTGGGATAGAGGGATAAAGGGATACGGGATAGAGGGATGTGGGATATGGGAGAGATGGATACAGGGATAGAGGGATTTGGGATAGAGGGATACAGGGATAGAGGGATAAAGGAATAGAGAGATGTGGGATATGGGATATGGGATAGAGGGGTATGGGTTAGGGTGATAGGGGATAGAAAGATTTGGGATATGGGATAGAGGGATACAGGGATAGAGGGATATGGGATAGGAGGATATGGGAGAGAGGGATATGGGATAGGAGGATATAGGAGAGAGTGATATGGCATAGTGAGATACAGATTACAGGGATAGAGGGATAGGGGGATACGGGATAGGGGGATACAGGGGTAGAGGGATGTGGGATAGAGGGATAAAGGTATAGAGGGATAAAGGGATAGAAGGATAGGGTGATACGGGATAGAGGGATGTGGAATATGGGATAGATGGATACAGGGATAGAGGGATTTGGGATAGAGGGATACAGGGATAGAGGGATAAAGGAATTGAGAGTTGTGGGATATGGGATATGGGATAGAGGGGTATGGGATAGGGTGATAGGGGATAGAGGGATGAGGGATATGGGGTAGAGGGATACAGGGATAGAGGGATAGGGGGATATGGGATAGGGGGATACAGGGAGAGAGGGATATGGGACACAGGGATAAGGGTGAGAGGGGTAGAGGACAGAGGGATGTGCAAGAGAGGGTTGCCAGGATACGGGATGCGGGGATACAGGATATGGGATAAGGAATACAGGGGTAGAGGGATGTGGGATAGAGGGATAAAGGGATAAAGGGATAGAGGGATAAAGGGATAGAAGGATAGGGTGATACGGGATAGAGGGATGTGGGATATGGGATAGATGGATACAGGGATAGAGGGATTTGGGATAGAGGGATACAGGGATAGAGGGATAAAGGAATTGAGAGATGTGGGATATGGGATATGGGATAGAGGGGTATGGGACAGGGTGACAGGGGATTAGGGGATAGAGGGATGAGGGATATGGGGTAGAGGGATACAGGGATAGAGGGATAGGGGGATACGGGATAGGGGGATACAGGGAGAGAGGGATATGGGATGCAGGGATAAGGGTGAGAGGGGTACAGGACAGAGGGATGTGCAAGAGAGGGTTGCCAGGATACGGGATGCGGGGATACAGGATATGGGATAAGGAATACAGGGGATGTGGGATAGAGGGATAAAGGGATACGGGATAGAGGGATGTGGGATATGGGAGAGATGGATACAGGGATAGAGGGATTTGGGATAGATGGATACAGGGATAGAGGGATAAAGGAATAGAGAGATGTGGGATATGGGATACGGGATAGAGGGGTATGGGATAGGGTGATAGGGGATAGAAAGATTTGGGATATGGGATAGAGGGATACAGGGATAGAGGGATATGGGATAGGAGGATATGGGAGAGAGGGATATGGGATAGGAAGATGTGGGAGAGAGGGATATGGGATAGTGAGATACAGATTACAGGGATAGAGGGATAGGGGGATACGGGATAGGGGGATACAGGGAGAGAGGGATATGGGACACAGGGATGCAGGGAGAGAGGGAGAAACGGATATGGGAGACAGGGATAAGGGTGAGAGGGGTAGAGGACAGAGGGATGTGAAATAAGAGGGTTACTGGGATATGGGATGCGGGGATACAGGATATGGGATAAGGAATACAGGGGTAGAGGGATGTGGGGTAGAGGGATAAAGGTATAGAGGGATAAAGGGATAGAAGGATAGGGTGATACGGGATAGAGGGATGTGGGATATGGGATAGATGGATACAGGGATAGAGGGATTTGGGATAGAGGGATACAGGGATAGAGGGATAAAGGAATAGAGAGATGTGGGATATGGGATATGGGATAGAGGGGTATGGGATAGGGTGATAGGGGATTAGGGGATAGAGGGATGAGGGATATGGGGTAGAGGGATACAGGGATAGAAGGATAGGGGGATATGGGATAGGGGGATACAGGGAGAGAGGGATATGGAATACAGGGATAAGGGTGAGAGGGGTAGAGGACAGAGGGATGTGCAAGAGAGGGTTGCCGGGATACGGGATGCGGGGATACAGGATATGGGATAAGGAATACAGGGGTAGAGGGATGTGGAATAGAGGGATAAAGGCATAGAGGGATAAAGGGATAGAAGGATAGGGTGATACGGGATAGAGGGATGTGGGATATGGGATAGATGGATAAAGGGATAGAGGGATTTGGGATAGAGGGATACAGGGATAGAGGGATAGAGAGATGTGGGATATGGGATACGGGATAGAGGGGTATGGGATAGGGTGATAGGGGATTAGGGGATAGAGGGATGAGGGATATGGGGTAGAGGGATACAGGGATAGAAGGATAGGGGGATATGGGATAGGGGGATACAGGGAGAGAGGGATATGGAATACAGGGATAAGGGTGAGAGGGGTAGAGGACAGAGGGATGTGCAAGAGAGGGTTGCCGGGATACGGGATGCGGGGATACAGGATATGGGATAAGGAATACAGGGGATGTGGGATAGAGGGATAAAGGGATACGGGATAGAGGGATGAGGGATATGGGATAGGTGGATACAGGGATAGAGGGATTTGGGATAGAGGGATAGAGGGATAAAGGAATAGAGAGATGTGGGATATGGGATATGGGATAGAGGGGTATGGGATAGGGTGATAGGGGATAGAAAGATTTGGGATATGGGATAGAGGGATACAGGGATAGAGGGATAGGGGGATACGGGATAGGGGGATACAGGGAGAGAGGGATATGGGGTGCAGGGATAAGGGTGAGAGGGGTAGAGGACAGAGGGATGTGCAAGAGAGGGTTACTGGGATACGGGATGCGGGGATACAGGATATGGGATAAGGAATACAGGGGTAGAGGGATGTGGGATAGAGGGATAAAGGTATAGAGGGATAAAGGGATAGAAGGATAGGGTGATACGGGATAGAGGGATGTGGGACATGGGATAGATGGATACAGGGAAAGAGGGATTTGGGATAGAGGGATAGAGGGATAAAGGAATAGAGAGATGTGGGATATGGGATACGGGATAGAGGGGTATGGGATAGGGTGATAGGGGATTAGGGGATAGAGGGATGAGGGATATGGGGTAGAGGGATACAGGGATAGAGGGATAGGGGGATACGGGATAGGGGGATACAGGGAGAGAGGGATATGGGATGCAGGGATAAGGGTGAGAGGGGTAGAGGACAGAGGGATGTGCAAGAGAGGGTTGCCGGGATACGGGATGCGGGGATACAGGATATGGGATAAGGAATACAGGGGTAGAGGGATAGAGGGATAAAGGGATACGGGATAGAGGGATGTGGGATATGGGAGAGATGGATACAGGGATAGAGGGATTTGGGATAGAGGGATACAGGGATAGAGGGATAAAGGAATAGAGAGATGTGGGATATGGGATACGGGATAGAGGGGTATGGGATAGGGTGATAGGGGATTAGGGGATAGAGGGATGAGGGATATGGGGTAGAGGGATACAGGGATAGAGGGATAGGGGGATATGGGATAGGAGGATACAGGGAGAGAGGGATATGGGACACAGGGATAAGGGTGAGAGGGGTAGAGGACAGAGGGATGTGCAAGAGAGGGTTACCGGGATACGGGATGCGGGGATACAGGATATGGGATAAGGAATACAGGGGTAGAGGGATGTGGGATAGAGGGATAAAGGGATACGGGATAGAGGGATGTGGGATATGGGAGAGATGGATACAGGGATAGAGGGATAAAGGAATAGAGAGATGTGGGATATGGGATATGGGATAGAGGGGTATGGGATAGGGTGATAGGGGATAGAGGGATGAGGGATATGGGATAGAGGGATACAGGGATAGAGGGATATGGGATAGGAGGATATGGGAGAGAGGGATATGGGATAGGAGGATGTGGGAGAGAGGGATATGGCATAGTGAGATACAGATTACAAGGATAGAGAGATAGGGGGATATGGGATAGGGGGATACAGGGAGAGAGGGATATGGGACACAGGGATGCAGGGAGAGAGGGAGAAACGGATATGGGATAAGGAATACAGGGGTAGAGGGATGTGGGATAGACGGATAAAGGTATAGAGGGATAAAGGGATAGAAGGATAGGGTGATACGGGATAGAGGGATGTGGGATATGGGATAGATGGATACAGGGATAGAGGGATTTGGGATAGAGGGATACAGGGATAGAGGGATAAAGGAATTGAGAGATGTGGGATATGGGATATGGGATAGAGGGGTATGGGATAGGGTGATAGGGGATAGAGGGATGAGAGATATGGGATAGAGGGATACAGGGATAGAGGGATAGGGGGATATGGGATAGGGGGATACAGGGAGAGAGGGATATGGGATGCAGGGATAAGGGTGAGAGGGGTACAGGACAGAGGGATGTGCAAGAGAGGGTTACCGGGATACGGGATGCGGGGATACAGGATATGGGATAAGGAATACAGGGGTAGAGGGATAGAGGGATAAAGGGATACGGGATAGAGGGATGTGGGATATGGGAGAGATGGATACAGGGATAGAGGGATAAAGGAATAGAGAGATGTGGGATATGGGATACGGGATAGAGGGGTATGGGATAGGGTGATAGGGGATAGAAAGATTTGGGATATGGGATAGAGGGATACAGGGATAGAGGGATATGGGATAGGAGGATATGGGAGAGAGGGATATGGGATAGGAAGATGTGGGAGAGAGGGATATGGGATAGTGAGATACAGATTACAGGGATAGAGGGATAGGGGGATACGGGATAGGGGGATACAGGGAGAGAGGGATATGGGACACAGGGATGCAGGGAGAGAGGGAGAAACGGATATGGGAGACAGGGATAAGGGTGAGAGGGGTAGAGGACAGAGGGATGTGAAATAAGAGGGTTACTGGGATATGGGATGCGGGGATACAGGATATGGGATAAGGAATACAGGGGTAGAGGGATGTGGGGTAGAGGGATAAAGGGATAGAGTGACACAGGAATAAAGGGATAAAGAGATAGAGGGACACAGGGATAGAGGGATAAAGGAATTGAGAGATGTGGGATATGGGATACGGGATACAGGGATGTGGGATAGGGGATAGGGGGATACAGGGGATACTGGGATACAGGGAGAGAGGAATATGGGAGAGAGGGATGCAGGGAGAGAGGGATACAGGATACAGGGATAAGGGTGAGAGGGGTAGAAGACAGAGGGATGTGCAAGAGAGGGTTACCGGGACATGGGATGAGGGATACAGGATATGGGATAAGGAATACAGGGATAGAGGGATGTGGGG
This sequence comes from Tapera naevia, assembly GCA_033556795.1. Taxonomy (NCBI): domain Eukaryota; kingdom Metazoa; phylum Chordata; class Aves; order Cuculiformes; family Neomorphidae; genus Tapera; species Tapera naevia. Next base: position 14,205 of record JAUMJJ010000531.1, on the reverse strand, counting down.
TAGAGGGATACGGGATAGAGGGATAAAGGGATAGAGGGACACAGGGATAGAGGGATAAAGGGATAGAGGGATGTGGGGTATGGGATACAGGATACAGGGATGTGGGATAGGGGATAGGGGGATACAGGGGATACCGGGATACAGGGATATGGGAGAGAGGGTTATGGGAGAGAGGGATGTGGGAGAGAGGGATGCAGGGAGAGAGGGATACAGGGATAAAGGTGAGAGGGGTACAGGACAGAGGGACGTGAAATAAGAGGGTTATCGGGATATGGGATGAGGGATAGAGGATATGGGATAAGGAATACAGGGATAGAGGGACATGGGATAGAGGGATGTGGGATAGAGGGATAAAGGGATAGAGGGACACAGGGATAGAGGGATGTGGGATAGGAGGATACAGGATAGAGGGATACAGGACAGAGGGATATGGGTTACAGGGATATGGGATGCAGGATACAGGAATACGGGATAAAGAATACAGGGATAGAGGGATATGGGGATAGAGGGATGTGGGATATGGGATAGAGGGTTACAGGGATAAAGGGATATGGCATGGTGAGATACAGCTTACAGGGATAGAGGGATATGGCATAGAGATACAGAATATAGGGATATGGGATACAGGGGTACAGGGATACTGGGATAGGGGAATGCAAGGATATAAAATACAGGGACAGAAGACAGAGGGATATAGAGATATGGGGAGAGAGGGATAAAGTGATCCAGGAGTACTGGGATAGAGGGATATGGGGACAGAGGGATACTGGGACAGGTGGATATGGGGACAGAGGGACAGAGCAAAACAGAATACAGGGATATGGGATAAAGGGATGCGGGGTACAGGAAGATGGGATATGGGATAGAGGGATACAGGGACATGGGGTACAGGGACAGAAGGATACAGGGACAGAAACAGAGGGACAGAAAGATATGGGATAGAGGGATATGGGGATCGAGGGGTATGGGGATACCTGTGTAGGGCATTATGGGATAGAGATTACAGGATACGGGATATGGGATAGAGGGATACAGGAGAGAGAGATAAGGGATACAGGGAGAGAGTGGTAAGGGATACAGGGACAGAGAGATGAGGATACAGGGATAGAGAGATGAGGATACAGGGATAGAGTGGTAAGGGATACAGGGATAGAGAGATGAGGATACAGGGATAGAGAGATGAGGGATACAGGGATAGAGAGATGAGGGATACAGGGATAGAGAGATGAGGGATACAGGGATAGAGAGATGAGGGATACAGGGATAGAGAGATGAAGGATACAGGGATAGAGAGATGAGGATACAGGGATAGAGAGATGAGGATACAGGTATAGAGAGATGAGGGATACAGGGATAGAGAGATGAGGGATACAGGGATAGAGAGATGAGGGATACAGGGATAGAGAGATGAGGATACAGGGATAGAGTGGTAAGGGATACAGGGATAGAGAGATGAGGGATACAGGGATAGAGAGATGAGGGATACAGGGATAGAGAGATGAGGGATACAGGGATAGAGAGATGAGGGATACAGGGATAGAGAGATGAGGATACGGGGATAGAGAGATGAGGATACAGGGGTAGAGAGATGAGGGATACAGGGATAGAGAGATGAGGATACAGGGATAGAGAGATGAGGATACAGGGATAGAGAGATGAGGGATACAGGGATAGAGTGGTAAGGGATACAGGGATAGAGAGATGAGGGGTACAGGGATAGAGAGATGAGGATACAGGGGTAGAGAGATGAGGGATACAGGGGTAGAGAGATGAGGATACAGGGATAGAGAGATGAGGATACAGGGGTAGAGAGATGAGGGATACAGGGATAGAGTGGTAAGGGATACAGGGATAGAGAGATGAGGGATACAGGGATAGAGAGATAAGGGATACAGGGATAGAGAGATGAGGATACAGGGATAGAGAGATGAGGGATACAGGAATAGAGAGATGAGGGATACAGGGATAGAGAGATGAGGGATGCAGGGATAAGGGGTATGGGGATTCAGGAAAGAGGGGTACAGGGATAGAGAGATAATGGATACAGGGATAGAGAGATGAGGGATACAGGGATAAGGGGTATTGGGATTCAGGACAGAGGGATACAGGGATGGAGAGATAAGGGATACAGGGATACAGGGGATAAGGGATACAGGGATAGAGAGACAGGGATACAGGTATAGAGAGATGAGGGATACAGGGATACAGGGGATAAGGGATACAGGGATAGAGAGATGAGGGATGCAGGGATAGAGAGATAAGGGATACAAGGATAAGGGGTATGGGGATTCAGGACAGAGGGATACAGGGATAGAGATAAGGGATACGGGATACAGAGATAAGGGATACAGGGATAGAGAGATGAGGGATGCAGGGATAGAGAGATAAGGGATACAGGGATAAGGGGTATGGGGATTCAGGAAAGAGGGATGTAGGGATAGAGAGATAAGGGATACGGGATATAGAGATAAGGGATACAGGGATAGAGAGATTAGGGATATAAGGATAGAGAGATAAGGGATACAGGGATAAGGGATATGGGGATTCAGGACAGAGGGATACAGGGATAGAGAGATAAGGGATACAGGGGTAGAGACATAGGGGATACAGGGATAGAGAGATAAGGAATACAGGGATACAGAGATAAGGGATACAGGGATAGAGAGGTGAGGGATATAAGGATAGAGAGATAAGGGATACAGGGATAAGGGATATGGGGATTCAAGACAGAGGGATGTAGGGATAGAGAGATAAGGGATACAGGGATAGAGAGATAAGGGATATAAGGATAGCGAGATAAGGGATACAGAGCTAAGGGATATGGGGATTCAGGACACAGGGATACAGGATGGAGGGATACAGGACACAGGGACACAGGGATACAGGATGGAGAGATGCAGGATGGGGGGATACAGGATGGGGGGATACAGGATGGAGGGACACAGGACACAGGGATACAGGACGCAGGGACACGGGATATGGAACGTCCCCAGAGGCCGCCGGAGCCGCGGCTGGATGGCGGCCGGACGCGGGGACACACGGACGCGGGGGCACACGGGCGCTGGCGCACGGCCCTGGCACAGAGCCGGCGGCGCTCACGGGACCCGGCACCGGGATCCAGGGAATGCCCAGCGCTGCCAAGGGCAGGGCAGGGGGCACAGCAGGAAGCAGCGAAGCGGGACAGAACAGGGCACGCGGGGACACGGGGCCCCGAGCTGGGACGGGGAGGTGGAACATCCATCCCAGATCCTGTGGGTCACCAGGAGGTGGCACCTCCACTCTACACCGTGTGGGTCACCAGGAGGTGGCACCTCCACCCCAGACCCTGTGGGACACCAAGAGGTGGCACCTCCAACCCAAACCCCGTGGGTCACCAGGAGGTGGCACCTCCACCCCAGACCCTGTGGGTCACCAGGAGGTGGCACCTCCAACCCACACTCTGTGGGTCAGCAGAGGTGGCACCTCCACCCCAGATCCTGTGGGTCACCAGGAGGTGGCACCTCCACCCCAGATCCTGTGGGTCACCAAGAGGTGGCACCTCCATCCCAGACCCCGTGGGTCACCAGGAGGTGGCACCTCCACCCCAGACCCTGTGGGTCACCAAGAGGTGGCACATCCATCCCAGACCCCGTGAGTCATCAGGAGGTGCCACCTCCATCCCACACTCTGTGGGTCACCAGGAGGTGGCACCTCCACTCCAGACCCTGTGGGTCACCAGGAGGTGCCACCTCCATCCCACACTCTGTGGGTCACCAGGAGGTGGCACCTCCACTCCAGACCCTGTGGGTCACCAGGAGGTACCACCTCCATCCCACACTCTGTGGGTCACCAGGAGGTGGCACCTCCACCCCAGACCCTGTGGGTCACCAAGAGGTGGCACATCCATCCCAGACCCCGTGAGTCATCAGGAGGTGCCACCTCCATCCCACACTCTGTGGGTCACCAGGAGGTGCCACCTCCATCCCACACTCTGTGGGTCACCAGGAGGTGGCACCTCCACCCCAGACCCTGTGGGACACCAGGAGGTGGCACCTCCACCCCAGACCCTGTGGGACACCAAGAGGTGGCACCTCCACCCCACACCCCGTGGCTCACCTGGAGTTGGAACCTCCATCCCAGATGTTTTGGGTCACGAGGAGGTGCCACCTCCACCCTGGATGCTTTGGGTCCCGTGGACACCAAGGCTGTGGGTCACCCATGTCCATCCCCACCACCACCTCCACCCCCCCACCGTCTCACCAGGTCAAAGATGTGTGGCCGGGCCTGGGTCCCGATGTGCAGGAGGTCCCGGAAGCCACGCGTGACCAGCAGGGCCAGGCGCTCGCCGCGGCGCTGCAGCAGCGCGTTGGTGGCCACCGTGGTGCCCATGCGGATCCACTCGATGCCCGTGGCATCCAGAGGTCTGTCCCGTGGCAGCGCCACCCCGGTCTCCTGCCGAAGATGGATCTTGAGCCTCATGAACCCAACGGGGCCCTCAGCCCCATGGCGCAGGACCCACGGGTCCACCATGGAGCCACAGCCCCAACATCGGGGCCTCAGCCCCGTGGTCCAAGCCCGTGGTTCCACCATGGACCCTCAGCTCCATGGATGCCCCAACAAGGGTCCTCAGCCCCGTGGTCCAAGCCCATGGTTCCACCATGGATGCCCAAACCCAGCCCTACGTCTCCACCGTGGTCCCTCAGCCCCATGGTCCAAGCCCAAGGCTCCACCATGGACCCTCAGCTTCATGGACCCACCATGGACTCTCAGGCCCACGGTCCAACCCCACAACTCCACCATGGATGCCCAAACCCAGCCCTACATCTCCACCGTGGTCCCTCAGAGCCCATGGTCCAAGCCCATGGTTCCACCATGGAACCTCAGCTCCATGGATGCCCCAACAAGGGTCTTCAGTCCCATGGTCCAAGCCCATGGCTCCACCATGGATGCCCAAGCCCAACCCCACAGCCCCAACAAGGGTCCTCAGTCCCATGTCCCAACCCCATGGCTCCACCATGGATGCCCAACCCCAGCCCTACGTCTCCACCATGGTCCCTCAGTTCTATGGTCCAAGCCCATGGTTCCACCATGGACACTCAGCTCCATGGATGCCCCAACAAGGGTCTTCAGTCCCATGGTCCAAGCCCATGACTCCACCATGGATGCCCAAGCCCAACCCCACAGCCCCAACAAGGGTCTTCAGTCCCATGGTCCAAGCCCATGACTCCACCATGGATGCCCAAGCCCAACCTCACAGCCCCAACAAGGGTCTTCAGTCCCATGGTCCACGCCCATGACTCCACCATGGACCCGCAGCCCGATGGTCCCAACAAGGGTTCTCAGCCCCATGTCCCAACCCCTCGACTCCACCATGGATGTCCAACCCCAGTCCCCACCATGGACCTTCAACCCTACCATGGACACTCAACTTCATGGTCCCATCATTGATCCCCAACCCCATGGCCCAACCCCACAGCTCCACCATGGATGCCCAAACCCAGCCCTACGTCTCCACCGTGGTCCCTCAGCCCCATTGTCCAAGCCCATGATTCCACCATGGACCCTCAGCCCCATGGCCTCAACAAGGGTCCTCAGCCCCATGTCCCAACCCCACGGCTCCACCATGGATGCCCAAGCCAAACCCTACAGCCCCAACACGCGTCCTCAGTCCCATGGTCCAAGCCCATGACTCCACCATGGAACCTCAGCCCAATGGATGCCCCAACAAGGGTCTTCAGTCCCATGGTCCAAGCCCATGACTCCACCATGGATGCCCAAGCCCAACCTCACAGCCCCAACAAGGGTCCTCAGCCCCATGGTCCACGCCCATGACTCCACCATGGACCCGCAGCCCGATGGTCCCAACAAGGGTTCTCAGCCCCATATCCCAACCCCTCGACTCCACCATGGATGTTCAACCCCAGTCCCCACCATGGACCTTCAACCCTACCATGGACACTCAACTTCATGGTCCCATCATTGATCCCCAACCCCATGGCCCAACCCCACAGCTCCACCATGGATGCCCAACCCCAGCCCTACATCTCCACCATGGTCCCTCAGTCCTATGGTCCAAGCCCATGGTTCCACCATGGACCCTCAGCCCCATGGCCTCAACAAGGGTCCTCAGCCCCATGTCCCAACCCCACGGCTCCACCATGGATGCCCAAGCCAAACCCTACAGCCCCAACACGCGTCCTCAGTCCCATGGTCCAAGCCCATGACTCCACCATGGAACCTCAGCTCCATGGATGCCCCAACAAGGGTCCTCAGTCCCATGTCCCAAGCCCATGGCTCCACCATGGATGCCCAAGCCCAACCCCACAGCCCCAACATGGGTCCTCAGTCCCAGGTCCCAACCCCATGGCTCCACCATGGATGCCCAAACCCAGCCCTACGTCTCCACCATGGTCCTTCAGCCCCACGGTCCAAGCCCATGGTTCCACCATGGACCCTCAGCTCCATGGATGCCCCAACAAGGGTCTTCAGTCCCATGGTCCAAGCCCATGACTCCACCATAGACCCGCAGCCCGATGGTCCCAACAAGGGTTCTCAGCCCCATGTCCCAACCCCTTGACTCCACCATGGATGTCCAACCCCAGTCCCCACCATGGACCTTCAACCCTACCATGGACACTCAACTTCATGGTCCCATCATTGATCCCCAACCCCATGGCCCAACCCCACAGCTCCACCATGGATGCCCAAACCCAGCCCTACGTCTTCACCATGGTCCCTCAGCCCCATTGTCCAAGCCCATGATTCCACCATGGACCCGCAGCCCGATGGTCCCAACAAGGGTTCTCAGCCCCATGTCCCAACCCCACAGCTCCACCATGGATGCCCAAGCCAAACTCTACAGCCCCAACATGCGTCCTCAGTCCCATGGTCCAAGCCCATGACTCCACCATGGACTCTCAGCTCCATGGATGCCCCAACAAGGGTTCTCAGCCCCGTGGTCCAAGCCCATGGTTCCACCATGGATGCTCAACCCCAGTCCTACGTGTCCACCATGGTCCCTCAGTCCCATGGTCAAAGCCCATGGTTCCACCACGGACCCTCAGCCCCGTGGTCCAGGCCCATGGTTCCACCATGGATGCCCAAACACAGCCCTACGTCTCCACTGTGGTCCCTCAGCCCCATGGTCCAAGCCCAAGGCTCCACCATGGACCCTCAGCTTCATGGACCCACCATGGACTCTCAGGCCCACGGTCCAACCCCACAACTCCACCATGGATGCCCAAACCCAGCCCTACGTCTCCACCGTGGTCCCTCAGAGCCCATGGTCCAAGCCCATGGTTCCACCATGGAACCTCAGCTCCATGGATGCCCCAACAAGGGTCTTCAGTCCCATGGTCCAAGCCCATGGTTCCACCATGGATGCCCAACCCCAGTCCTACGTGTCCACCATGGTCCCTCAGTCCCATGGACAAAGCCCATGGTTCCACCACGGACCCTCAGCCCCACGGTCCAAGCCCATGGTTCCACCATGGAACCTCAGCTCCATGGATGCCCCAACAAGGGTCTTCAGTCCCATGGTCCAAGCCCATGACTCCACCATGGAACCTCAGCCCCATGGATGCCCCAACAAGGGTCCTCAGTCCCATGTCCCAACCCCACAGCTCCACCATGGATGCCCAACCCCAGCCCTACGTCTCCACCATGGTCCCTCAGTTCTATGGTCCAAGCCCATGGTTCCACCATGGACCCTCAGCTCCATGGATGCCCCAACAAGGGTCTTCAGTCCCATGGTCCAAGCCCATGACTCCACCATGGACCCGCAGCCCGATGGTCCCAACAAGGGTCCTCAGCCCCATGTCCCAACCCCACGGCTCCACCATGGATGCCCAAGCCAAACCCTACAGCCCCAACACGCGTCCTCAGTCCCATGGTCCAAGCCCATGACTCCACCATGGAACCTCAGCCCCATGGATGCCCCAACAAGGGTCCTCAGCCCCATGGTCCAAGCCCATGGCTCCACCATGGATGCCCAAGCCCAACCCCACAGCCCCAACAAGGGTCCTCAGCCCCATGGTCCACGCCCATGACTCCACCATGGACCCGCAGCCCGATGGTCCCAACAAGGGTTCTCAGCCCCATGTCCCAACCCCTCAACTCCACCATGGATGTCCAACCCCAGTCCCCACCATGGACCTTCAACCCTACCATGGACACTCAACTTCATGGTCCCATCATTGATCCCTAACCCCATGGCCCAACCCCACAGCTCCACCATGGATGCCCAAACCCAGCCCTACGTCTCCACCATGGTCCCTCAGTCCTATGGTCCAAGCCCATGGTTCCACCATGGACCCTCAGCCCCATGGCCCCAACAAGGGTTCTCAGCCCCATGTCCCAACCCCACGGCTCCACCATGGATGCCCAAGCCAAACCCTACAGCCCCAACACGCGTCCTCAGTCCAATGGTCCAAGCCCATGACTCCACCATGGAACCTCAGCCCCATGGATGCCCCAACAAGGGTCCTCAGTCCCATGTCCCAAGCCCATGGTTCCACCATGGATGCCCAACCCCAGTCCTACGTGTCCACCATGGTCCCTCAGTCCCATGGTCAAAGCCCATGGTTCCACCACGGACCCTCAGCCCCGTGGTCCAAGCCCATGGTTCCACCATGGATGCCCAAACCCAGCCCTATGTCTCCACTGTGGTCCCTCAGCCCCATGGTCCAAGCCCAAGGCTCCACCATGGACCCTCAGCTTCATGGACCCACCATGGACTCTCAGGCCCACGGTCCAATCCCACAACTCCACCATGGATGCCCAAACCCAGCCCTACGTCTCCACCGTGGTCCCTCAGCCCCACGGTCCAAGCCCATGGTTCCACCATGGAACCTCAGCTCCATGGATGCCCCAACAAGGGTCTTCAGTCCCATGGTCCAAGCCCATGGCTCCACCATGGATGCCCAAGCCCAACCCCACAGCCCCAACAAGGGTCCTCAGTCCCATGGTCCACGCCCATGACTCCACCATGGACCCGCAGCCCGATGGTCCCAACAAGGGTTCTCAGCCCCATGTCCCAACCCCTTGACTCCACCATGGATGTCCAACCCCAGTCCCCACCATGGACCTTCAACCCTACCATGGACACTCAACTTCATGGTCCCATCATTGATCCCCAACCCCATGGCCCAACCCCACAGCTCCACCATGGATGCCCAAACCCAGCCCTACGTCTTCACCATGGTCCCTCAGCCCCATTGTCCAAGCCCATGATTCCACCATGGACCCTCAGCCCCATGGCCTCAACAAGGGTCCTCAGCCCCATGTCCCAACCCCACGGCTCCACCATGGATGCCCAAGCCAAACCCTACAGCCCCAACACGCGTCCTCAGTCCCACGGTCCAAGCCCATGACTCCACCATGGACCCTCAGCTCCATGGATGCCCCAACAAGGGTCCTCAGTCCCATGTCCCAAGCCCATGGCTCCACCATGGATGCCCAAGCCCAACCCCACAGCCCCAACATGGGTCCTCAGTCCCAGGTCCCAACCCCATGGCTCCACCATGGATGCCCAAACCCAGCCCTACGTCTCCACCATGGTCCTTCAGCCCCACGGTCCAAGCCCATGGTTCCACCATGGACCCTCAGCTCCATGGATGCCCCAACAAGGGTCTTCAGTCCCATGGTCCACGCCCATGACTCCACCATGGACCCGCAGCCCGATGGTCCCAACAAGGGTTCTCAGCCCCATGTCCCAACCCCTCAACTCCACCATGGATGTCCCACCCCAGTCCCCACCATGGACCTTCAACCCTACCATGGACACTCAACTTCATGGTCCCATCATTGATCCCCAACCCCATGGCCCAACCCCACAGCTCCACCATGGATGCCCAAACCCAGCCCTACTTCTCCACCGTGGTCCCTCAGCCCCACGGTCCAAGCCCTTGGTTCCACCATGGACTCTCAGCCCCATGGCCCCAAAAAAGGGTCCTCAATCCCATGTCCCAACCCCATGGCTCCACCATGGATGCCCAAACCCAGTCCTACGTCTCCACTGTGGTCCCTCAGCCCCATGGTCCAACCCCACAGCCCCACCATGGACCCCCAGCCCCATGGCCCCAGTATGGGCCTTCAGTCCCATGGCCCAACCCTACACCTTCTTCGTGGACCCCCAGTTCCCCAGCCCCACCATGGACCCCCAGCCTCATGGCTCAACCCCACAACCCCACCATGGACTCCCAGGCCCATCATGGACCCACAGCCCCATGGTCCAACCCCAAGGCTCCACCATGGACCCCCAGGCCCACCATGGACCCTCAGGCCCGTGGTCCCACTATGGACCTACAGCTCTACCATGGACCACCAGCCCCACCATGGACCCTCAGGCCCATGGCTCAACCCCAAGGCTCCACCGTTGACCCCCAGCCCCACCATGGACCCTCAGGCCCACCATGGACCACCAGCCCCATGGTCCAACCCCAAGTCTCCACCATGGATCTTCAACCCCACCAAGGACCCCCAGCTCCATGGTCCAACCCCAACACTCCACCATGGACCCCCAGCCCCACCATGGACCCCCAGACCCACCATGGACCACCAGCCCCATGGTCCAACCCCAAGGCTCCACCACGGACCCCCAGCCCCACCATGGACCCTCAGGCCCACCATGGACCACCAGCCCCATGGCTCAACCCTCAGGCCCACCATGGACCACCAACCCCATGGTCCAACCCCAAGTCTCCACCATGGATCTTCAACCCCACCAAGGACCCCCAGCTCCATGGCCCAACCCCAACACTCCACCATGGACCCCCAGCCCCACCATGGACCCCCAGCCCCACCATGGACCACCAGCCCCATGGTCCAACCCCAAGGCTCCACCATGGATCTTCAACCCCACCAAGGACCCCCAGCTCCATGGTCCAACCCCAACACTCCACCATGGACCCCCAGCCCCACCATGGACCCCCAGACCCACCATGGACCACCAGCCCCATGGTCCAACCCCAAGGCTCCACCACGGACCCCCAGCCCCACCATGGACCCTCAGGCCCACCATGGACCACCAGCCCCATGGCTCAACCCTCAGGCCCACCATGGACCACCAACCCCATGGTCCAACCCCAAGTCTCCACCATGGATCTTCAACCCCACCAAGGACCCCCAGCTCCATGGCCCAACCCCAAGGCTCCACCACGGACCCCCAGCCCCACCATGGACCCTCAGGCCCGTGGTCCCACTATGGACCCACAGCTCCACCATGGACCCCCAGCCCCACCATGGACCCTCAGGCCCGTGGTCCCACCATGGACCCACAGCTCCACCATGGACCCCCAGCCCCACCATGGACCCCCAGCCCCATGGTCCCACCATGGATTCCCAGTCCCACAGCTCCACCATGGACCCCCAGCCCCACCATGGACCTCCAGCCCCATGGCCCAACCCCACAGCTCCAACCATGGACCTCCAGCCCTATGGCCCCACCACAGCCCCCCCCCCAGACCTGGGAAGGGACACAGGGGTCTCAGGAGGGTTCAGGGGTGGCTCTTGGACAGGGTCCTGAGCAGGTGCCATAGGGAGGATCCTGGAGGGGTCCCAGAAGGAGATCTGGGGGGGGCAGTCTAGAGGGGAGATCCTGGGGGAATCCTTGGGGGATCCCGCTGTGGTGGGAACAGCTCTAAGAGGAGAGTCTTGGGGAGGTCATGGGGGGTTCCAGAAGGGTTCCGGGGGGAAAGGGGGGGTCTTGTGTGTCAGAGAGGGGGGAGAGGGTCCCAGGGGGACAGGGTTTTTTTTGTTGGGGGAGGGGGGGGCAGGGAAGGGTCCCAGGAGAGTTCCAGGGGGTCCCAAGGAGGAGTGGGGTCCTGGAGGGTCTCAGCAGGGTCCCAGGAGTGTCCCAGGGATGGAGGGGGGTCTCAGGGATCCCAGGGGTGTGATCCTGGGGTGTCCTGCGCCTGTCCCAGGGAGGGGGGGGGGTTCATGGTGTCCTGGGAGGAGGGGGGGTCTCGGGATGACCTAAGGAACCTGGGAGGGGGGTCCTTTGGGTGCCCTGAGGGTCCTGGGATGGGTCCCGAGGGGAAGAGAGTCCAGGGACGAACCAGGGGTCACGGGGAGGGGTGGTGGTCCAGGAGGTCCCAAAGTGTCCTGGGATGTGCCAAGGGGGTCCCAGGGGTGTCCCAGAAGGGGGGGTGGCTTGACCCCCTGGCGGGGATCCCTAGAATGGGTGCTAGAGGAGTCCCGAGGTGGATAATCTAGGGGTTCCCTGGGTGGGGGGTCTTCGGGGGGTGGTCCTTGGGGGGGTGCTGGGGGGGTTCTTAGGGGCAATCCCCCGAGGAGCTCCTAGGGGGGTCCCGAGGTAGATGATCTAGGGGGTCCCTGGGGGTTCCCTAGGGGGATCCCTGGGGGGCTACTGAGGGGGCTCCTAGGGGTGGTCCCTGGGAGGGGGGGGGGAGGTCCCTGGAGGAGGTCCCTAAGGGGAGGCTCCTGGGGGAGGACCCCTGTGGGGTTATCCCGGGGTGAGGTCCCGAGGTGGGTGATCTAACAGGTCCCAGCCTGTATTTAGGGGGGGGTCTCTTGGGGGGGGTCCTGGAGAGGGTCCCAGGAGAGTCCCTGGGTGGGAAGGGGAATCAACGGGGGGGGGGGGGTCCTGGGGTAGGGGTCCCGGAAGTGTTCCTGGGGAGGGTGTTGCGGGGGAGGTCCTGGGGGGGCGGGGCTCCTGGCGAGAGGGTTGAAAGAGGTTCGAGGAGGGATATTGAAGGGGGTTCGGGGGGGAGGGGTATTGAAGGGGGTTCGGGGGGGTGTTGAAGGGGGTTCGGGGGGGTGTTGAAGGGGGTTCGGGGGGCGGTGTTGGAGGGAGTTCAGGGGGGTTGTTGAAAGGGGTTCGTGGGGGGGTGTTGAAAGGGGGTTCGGGGGGGGATTGAAAGGGGTTCGGGGGGGGATTGAAAGGGGTTCGGGGGGAGGTGTTGAAGGGGGTTCGGGGGGGGGGGGGATATCCCGGGGGGCTCCTGGGAAGGGTGTTGAAGGGAGTTCTTGGGGGGTATTGAAGGGGGTTCGTAGGGGGGTTGTTGAAGAGAGTTCGAGGGGAGATGTCCCGGGGGGTTCCTGGGTAGGGTGCTGAACGGGGTTCGGGGGGGGGATGCGGGAGTTGAAGGGGGTTCGGGGGGAGATGTCCCGGGGGGGTTCCTGGGGAGGGTGCTGAACGGGGTTCGGGGGGGGGGGGGGATGAGGGAGTTGAAGGGGGTTCGGGGGGAGATGTCCCGGGGGGCTCCTGGGGAGGGTGCTGAACTGGGTTCGGGGGGGAATGAGGGCGTTGAGGGGGGTTCGGGGGGAGGATGTCCCGGGGGGCTCCTGGGGAGGGTGCTGAACGGGGTTCGGGGGGGGGGAATGAGGGAGTTGAAGGGGTTCGGGGGGGGATGTCCCGGAGGGCTCCTGGGGAGGGTGCTGAACGGGGTTCGGGGGGGGGGGGGGTGAGGGAGTTGAAGGGGGTTCGGGGGGGGGATGTCCCGGGGGCTCCTGGGGAGGGTGCTGAACGGGGTTGGGGGGGGCATGAGGGCCTTGAAGGGGGTTCGGAGGGGATGTCCCGGGGGGCTCCTGGGGAGGGTGCTGAACGGGGTTCGGGGGGGGGGAATGAGGGAGTTGAAGGGGTTCGGGGGGGGATGTCCCGGAGGGCTCCTGGGGAGGGTGCTGAACGGGGTTGGGGGGGGCAGGAGGGCGTTGAAGGGGGTTCGGGGGGAGATGTCCCGGGGGGGTCCGGGGGAGGGTGCTGAACGGGGTTGGGGGGGGAATGAGGGAGTTGAAGGGGGTTCGGGAGGTTATGTCCCGGGGGGCTCCGGGGGAGGGTGCTGAACGGGGTTGGGGGGGGAATGAGGGAGTTGAAGCGGGTTCTGGGGGGATGTCCCGGGGGGGGGTTCCTGGGGAGGGTGCTGAACGGGGGTGGGGGGGGCAGGAGGGCGTTGAAGGGGGTTCGGGGGGAGATGTTGTGAGGGGCTCCTGGGGAGGGTGCTGAACGGGATTCGGGGGGAGGGAATGAGGGTGTTGAAGTGGGTTCGGGGGGAGATATCGCGGGGGGCTCCTGCGGAGATTGCTGAAAGGGGTTCGGGGGGGGGAATGAGGGCGTTGAAGGGGGTTCGGAGAGGATGTCCTGGGGGGCTCCTGGGGAGGGTGCCGAACGGGGTTCGGGGGGGGTAATGAGGGCGTTGAAGGGGATTCGGGGGGGGATGTCCCGGGGGGCTCCTGGGGAGGGTGCTGAACGGGGTTGGGGGGGGCATG
>JAUMJJ010000530.1:0-22894 GCA_033556795.1 Tapera naevia | reverse complement strand
GTGGAGGGTATATCCGGTGAATAATGGAAATCAGTGGGTGAAACCTGCTAGGATAGCAAATACTGCTCCTATTGATAATACATAGTGGAAATGGGCAACTACGTAGTAAGTGTCGTGTAGAGCAATGTCTAGGGATGAGTTTGCTAGGATGATTCCAGTTAGGCCTCCAATGGTGAATAAGAAAATGAAGCCTATGGCTCATAGCATGGGGGGGTCTCATTTGATGGTGCCGCCGTGCAGTGTAGCTAGTCAGCTGAATACTTTAATACCGGTTGGGATTGCGATGATTATAGTGGCTGATGTAAAGTATGCTCGGGTATCTACATCTATTCCTACTGTAAATATGTGATGCGCTCATACAATAAAACCTAGGAATCCGATTGATAATATGGCCCAAACTATTCCTATGTAGCCGAAGGGTTCTTTTTTGCCTGCATAGTATGCTACTACGTGTGAGATAATTCCGAAGCCGGGTAGGATCAGGATGTAGACTTCTGGGTGTCCAAAGAATCAAAACAGGTGTTGGTATAGAACTGGGTCTCCTCCGCCAGCGGGGTCGAAGAATGTAGTGTTTAGGTTTCGATCTGTTAATAGTATTGTGATTCCAGCAGCAAGTACGGGAAGTGATAGGAGTAGGAGAACGGCAGTAATGAGTACAGATCATACGAATAATGGGGTTTGGTATTGTGAGAGGGCTGGAGGTTTTATGTTGATGGCGGTTGTGATGAAATTGATAGCTCCTAGAATTGATGACACTCCTGCTAAGTGTAGGGAGAAGATGGCCAGATCTACGGATGCACCAGCGTGGGCAAGGTTTCCGGCTAAGGGGGGGTATACTGTTCATCCTGTTCCTGCTCCTGCTTCTACTGTGGATGAGGCAAGTAAAAGTAGGAAGGATGGTGGTAGGAGTCAAAAGCTTATATTGTTTATGCGGGGGAATGCTATGTCGGGTGCGCCAATTATGAGGGGTACTAGTCAGTTTCCAAAGCCTCCGATTATAATTGGCATAACTATAAAGAAGATTATTACAAAGGCATGTGCGGTGACAATTACATTGTAAATTTGATCGTCACCTAGTAAGGTTCCGGGCTGTCCTAGTTCTGCACGGATAAGCAGGCTTAGGGCGGTTCCGATTATACCTGCTCAGGCACCGAAGATTAGGTATAGGGTGCCGATATCTTTGTGGTTGGTTGAGAATAATCATCGGGTAGTGGTGGTCACAGGTAAGATGGCTGAGTGTTGAGGCGTTAGGCTGTAGACCTTTTTACAGAGGTTCAATTCCTCTTCTTATCGGCTCTGTAGTGAAGTTCATGTTGAGTTGCAAGCTCATCGATGTACGTTGTAGACGTGCCGGAGTCTTAGGGTGTAGACAGAGGCCTGTTGGTTTAGGCGTCTAGCTGTTAACTAGGATGTTGTGGGATCGAAGCCCGCCTGTCTAGTATAAGGCCCTAACTTAATTAGAGTATCTGAGTTGCATTCAGAAGGTGTAGGTTAATATCCTGCGGGTCTTATCAGAAACTAAGAGGTTTTAGCTCTTGTTTAAGGCTTTGAAGGCCTTCGGTTTGTAGTTTATCCTAAGTTTCTAGTTAATGGTTAAAATTATTGGGGATAGAGGTAGGAGTGTGAGGGATAGGGAGGTGGTGATAGCAATTAGGATATTAGATGTCTTATTGGTGTGTCATTGTTTTATATGATTGGCAGAGTTTGGTGGGAGTGTGATTGTTGAGTAATATGTGAGGCGCAGATAGAAGAATAAGCTTAATAAGGAGAGGAGGGCGATGATTGTTGCTGTTGTTGTTATTTCTTGTTTTGTAAGATTATGGATGATAAATCATTTTGGTAGGAATCCTGTTAATGGGGGAAGTCCTGCAAGGGATAGTATGGTTAATATTATGGTAGCTATCAGGATTGGGGCTTTTGTTCAAGAAATTATTATTGTGGATAGTTTTATGGACTTAGTTGTATTAAGGATAAGGAAAATAGGGATGGTTAGTAAGGAATATACATAGAAGTTGATTATGGTGAGTTTAGGGCTGTAGATTAGAATAATGGTTATTCAGCCTAGGTGGGAAATAGATGAGAAAGCTAGGATTTTTCGGGTTTGTGTTTGGTTTAGGCCTATTCAGCCCCCTAAGGCTGCAGAGGCAATGGCTATGAAGGTTAGTAGTGTTGGGTGGAGGGATGGGGATACTATAAATAAAATAGTGAGTGGTGGCAGTTTTATGATTGTAGATAATAAAAGTGCTGTGGTTATAGATGATCCTTGGATGACTTCTGGAAATCAAAAGTGAAATGGTACTAGTCCAAGTTTTATTGCGATTGCAGTTGTAAGTAGAATGCAGGCTGTTGGGTGGTTTAGTTGAGTGAGGTCTCACTGGCCGTTTGAGTAGGCATTGATAATGCTTGTAAATAGGATTAGTGCTGATGCAGTAGCTTGGACTAGGAAGTACTTAATTGTAGCTTCAATTGCGCGTGGGTGATGGGATTTGGCGATTAATGGGATAATTGCTAGGGTATTGATTTCTAGGCCTGTTCAGGCCATAATTCAGTGGTTGCTTGAGATTGTAATGGCTGTGCCTAGTATAAGACTTAGTGTGAAGATTAGTTTTGCATATGGGCTCATTAGTAGGGGAGGGAGTTAAACCATCATTTTCGGGGTATGGGCCCGATAGCTTTGTTAGCTGACTCTACTAGGAAATAATATAGAGGAAGTATGAAGAGCTTTGATCTCTTTTGTGTAGGTTCGAGTCCTACTTTTCTAAGGTGTTCAGATAGGAAATGAGAGGGTTAGTGTACCTCTATATTCACTTTATCATAGTGATCCTTTTGTTCAGGCACATTTCCTTGGGCATGTCTTGAGTATGGGGGTAATCCTGCATAACAGATTGGTATGCTGGTGTGTCATAAGCATAGGGCTAGTGTTAGTGGTAAGAAATTTTTTCATAGGAGGTGTATGAGCTGGTCGTAGCGGAATCGAGGATATGAGGCGCGAACTCATAGAAAACCAGAGGACAGTAGTAGGATTTTTGTAGCTATAATAATAGGGAATAGCTCTAGGGGTGGGTTTAGTGAACTTGGGTTGAGGAATAGAATGGTGGTTAGTGTGTTTATTAGTATAATGTTTGCGTATTCGGCTAGGAAGAAAAGAGCGAAAGGACCTGCAGCGTATTCGACATTAAATCCGGAGACTAGTTCTGACTCTCCTTCTGTGAGGTCGAATGGGGCACGGTTTGTTTCGGCTAGGGTTGAAATATACCATATCATTGCAAGGGGTCAGGAAGAGAAGATAAGGTAAAGTGGTTCTTGGGTGGTAATGAGGGTATTTAGGGAGTAGTTTCCGCTTAATATAATTACGGAGAGCAGGATGATAGCTAGTGTAACTTCATATGAAATTGTTTGTGCTACTGCACGTAGGGCTCCGATTAGGGCATATTTTGAGTTGGAGGCTCATCCAGATCATAGGATTGAGTATACGGCTAGGCTTGATATGGCTAACAGGAATAGTAGTCCTAGGTTCAAGTCGGCTAGGGAAAATGGAAGTGGGAGGGGGATTCAGATTGTGATTGCCAATAGTAGTGCTAGTATTGGGGTTACGATAAATAAGAATGGAGATGAAGTAGATGGTCGGATTGGTTCTTTAATAAATAGTTTTACACCATCTGCTACAGGTTGTAGTAAACCAAATGGGCCTACAACGTTTGGGCCTTTTCGGGATTGTATGTAGCTTAGGATTTTTCGTTCTACTAGGGTTAGGAAGGCTACAGCAAGTAAAATTGGGATAGCATAGGACAGTGATATAAAGAGGAGGGTAAGGGTAGAGGGTTTTGACATAGTTGATGAAAGCTAGGGAGAGGACTTGAACCTCTGGGTAAAGGGCTTAAGCCTTTTGCATTTACCAAGCTCTGCCACGCTAGCGGCCCTTTTCTAGGGCATTGGTTATATGTTAATATCCATTATAGTAGTTTAGTTGAGTTCACTACTTGAGGGAGGGCGTGTTGGGTAATATTGGCCCTGCTTTCCCGGTCCTTTCGTACTAGGGAAGGCCTAGTCATAGATAGAAACCGACCTGGATTGCTCCGGTCTGAACTCAGATCACGTAGGACTGTTAATCGTTGAACAAACGAACCCTTAATAGCGGCTGCACCATTAGGATGTCCTGATCCAACATCGAGGTCGTAAACCTCCTTGTCGATATGGGCTCTTGAAGGAGATTGCGCTGTTATCCCTGGGGTAGCTTGGTTCATTACTCAGTTGTACTGGGTCTGATTACTATTAGCACATTGAGATGTCACTCTTAGTTAAGAGTTGTGGTCTTATTTTTGGAGGATTTGTTTTTCTCCAAGGTCGCCCCAACCAAAAAATATGAGCCATTGTCTAGTAAGTTGTAGGCCTAGTAGGCTTGGTTAGTGTTGGTGATGGCCATTGATTTTTAAGTTCCACAGGGTCTTCTCGTCTTATGGGTTCATTCCTGCTTTTGCACAGGAAGATCAATTTCACTGATTATCTACAGGAGACAGTTAAGACCTCGTTTAGCCATTCATACAAGTCCCGATTTATGAGACAATTGATTGCGCTACCTTCGCACGGTTAGGATACCGCGGCCGTTAAACGTTCTGTCACTGGGCAGGCATCACCTTTAATACTTGGTTGGCTAAAGGCTATGTTTTTGGTAAACAGTCGGGTCTTGGGTTTGCCGAGTTCCTTTTGTAGATTTTAATCTTTCTAATATGCGCACCTGGGTTGGGTTAACAGTATGTTTAATATTTTGTCTTGTTAGAATTGAGGTATTAATTATGGTCTGTTAATAATTAAATGATGTAAGCTTGCGCTAGGGAGGGAAATGTTCCAAGTTACTTATTTTAGCATAAGTTCTTCTATAGGGATAGGTTAGCCTGTTAGTGGTAAGGGAGTCATGTTGTTTTAGTATTTTTAAGAGGCGAGCTTTGACGCATTCTTTAATGATGGCTGCTTAAAGGCCTACAGTAAGGATGTGGGTGTGGTGTTTATCCGCTAGGGGAGATTGTTTTCTTTTTTAAAGGGGCTGTACCCCCTTTAAATTACTCTTGACCTTCTACATGGGGGTTTGGTTAGGTTTCCTTAGAGGGAGGTCTAGAGAGAACTTAAATTCGTTTCACAGGCAACCAGCTATCACCCAGCTCGGTTGGCTTTTCACCTCTACTAACGAGTCATCCCACTCTTTTGCGACAGAGACGGGTTCGCTCATGTATAGCTGCTCGTGAGTAGCTCGCTTGGGTTTCGGGGGGGCAAGCTTAAATCCGTTTTGCTTGGTGGTTCTGGCTAAATCATGATGCAAAAGGTACAAGATTTTGTCTTTGCTATTATATGCTTAGGTTTTCATTATTATTTCATCTTTCCCTTGCGGTACAGGGGCTCTATCGCTCCGGATGATGTCCTTTTCTATCGCCTATACTAGGTTTATTGAATGTTTTAGTTAAGTGATGAAGTTAGTTTTTTGGTTAATTAGATATGAAGGGTTGGGCTAGAGTTTGGCTTCAAGGCGATCTGGGTGATGGCAGATATCTTTCAGGTGTAAGCTGAATGCTTTGGTGTTGTAGCTACGCCTTGGTATGCTAAGTACACCTTCCGGTACACTTACCTTGTTACGACTTACCTCATCTTTACCTAGTAATGTAGTATTAATTTATTAAGGGAATGTGGTTGTGACGAGGGTGACGGGCGGTATGTACGTGTCCCAGGGCCAATTTAAATGGGGCTCTCATTGTCCCTATTTACTGCTAAATCCGCCTTCCGGGAATGGTTTCACACTCCCTTCCGTGTTTCCTAGTGTTAGGAAATGTAGCCCATTGCTCCCGACTCATAAGCTATACCTTGACCTGTCTTGTTAGCGAAGTATGGTTATTGTGCCCACTGTTGTTCTTTCAAAAAGGTGAGCTGGCGACGGCGGTATGTAGGCTGGCTTAGGGCTAGAGTCGGTTGGGTAAATCGTGGGTTATCGATTATAGAACAGGCTCCTCTAGGTGGGTTTGGGACACCGCCAAGTCCTTAGAGTTTTAAGCGTTTGTGCTCGTAATTCTCAGGCGGATATCTTTGTATATGGGAAGATATCAAGATTTAGGGCCAGGCATAGTGGGGTATCTAATCCCAGTTTGGGTCCTGGCTTTCGTGGATCTAGTTTGTCTAAGGATTTAAGATCTCTTTTAGGGCGGCTTTAGTTGTAATCTGAGCTTATGACAGCTTGGTTACATTTTGATCTTAAATGTCAAGATACTGCATGTACCACTCTTTACGCCGTATTACCGTTAATTTGAGTCTCTTGTATGACCGCGGTGGCTGGCACAAGATTTACCAACTCTGGTTGCTATAACTAAGTCAAGCTTACACTTATTGCTTAATGTTAATTACTGCTGAATGCCCGTGGGGGTGTGGCTAAGCAAGGCGTCTTGGGCTACTTTGATATGGGGTGTGCCTGATACCTGCTCCTTTTATCTTGACAAGAAGGCTAAGGGCATTTACACTGGAATGCGGATACTTGCATGTATATATCTAGCAAGAACTAACGGTAAGGTTAGGACTAAGTCTTTTGTCCTCGGGGAGGTAGGGCTAACCATCTTAGCATCTTCAGTGCTATGCTTTTATTTAAGCTACGAGGACGTGAAAGGGGCTTGTGTTGTTTGTTGTTTGTTGTTTGTTGTTTGTTGTTTGTTGTTTGTTGTTTGTTGTTTGTTGTTTGTTGTTTGTTGTTTGTTGTTTGTTGTTTGTTGTTTGTTGTTTGTTTTGTTGTAGGTGGGTTTTTTAATATTTGGTAAAAATATATATAATAAATATGTAAATAATAAGTGATGTGGTGTACAAAGTGGTGGAATTATTTTAATGTAACTCCAGCGGCGGTGGAGTGTAAAAAGTGAAAAAATGTGTATAAGATAAGTAATAAAAGATGATGTTTACAATATAATGATGATGTATGGTTTGTTTGTAGGGTGTTCTTGTAGTTGAAGTTTACAACGATGGTTTTTCAGGCCATAGATCTTGGAGAGAGGCCAAGCAGGAATTATTATGACTTATTTTGTTTTTTTCTTGGGTGTAGGTTTTGTGTTGGGTGGGTTGGCGGTTGCGTCTAATCCTTCGCCATATTATGGGGTGGTTGGTTTGGTGTTGGCATCTGTGATAGGATGTGGGTGGTTGTTGAGTTTGGGAGTTTCGTTTGTGTCTTTAGTGCTTTTTATGGTGTATTTAGGGGGAATGTTAGTGGTGTTTGTATACTCTGTTTCTTTGGCAGCGGAGCCGTTTCCAGAGGCTTGGGGGGATTGGGGAGTAGTGGGGTATGGGGTTGGGTTATTTTTGGTTGTTGTTGTTGGTGTGGTTGTAGGAGGTGTGGTTGAGTGTTGAAAGGTTGGGTTAGTTACTGTTGATAATGGAGGTATGTTTTTGGTGCGGTTGGATTTTAGTGGTGTGGCAATGTTTTATTCTTTGGGGTTTGGGATGTTCTTGGTGGCGGGGTGAGGTTTGTTGTTGACGTTGTTCGTAGTTTTGGAGGTTGTGCGGGGGTTGTCGCGTGGGGCTATTCGGGCAGTTTAGTGGGGTTATCAGAAAATAGTTTAATTTAGAATACCAGCTTTGGGAGTTGGTGATAAAGGTTTAATTCCTTTTTTTCTGAGGTATGTTTTGATGTATTATGTTTGTGATGGTGACAAATGTAAGTGTTTGTTTATTTAATGAATTTTTACTGGATTGTTTGATGATGTTTTGTGATGTATGATGTAAAAAAATTTTTGTTAAGTAACGAATTTGTTTATTAATGTAGTTTGTCTAGAGTGGGAAAATGTGAAATGTGATGATAAAAATTGTGATGGGTGGAAAATTATGGTTTAGTCGGAAATTCCTAGTGTTGTTAAAATCGCCCGGGGGGGCGAAAATCGAAAAATCATATACCCTATGCATGCATTATCCTGCCACACGGGAGTTAAGCTAGTCGGATCAAGTATGTGAGGGCTATCTAAAGTGCATCAGTGTTGAGATGATTCCCCGGATACGTCGACCGTCTCATTGAGTGATTCTCTGAAAGTGATAAAAAGGCCCGTGGACCATTGTAGCCCAGGTAAATAGATTGTAAGCTCCTGCTCTAACTACCATGGGCAACCTGTGAAGGCTCCCGAAGGGAAGAGAGGGAACCAGTAGACAAAAGGCAGAAAGATGTCGGGATTACGAGGCAAAGTGCCCCTGACAGAGCTCGGTTGCATCTGTGAAAACCAATATATATCCAACTACCAATTGATGACCCTGAAATAGGAACCCGAGGCGCAAAAGAGCAAGTAGTGTCAGTGGTGTATGGTGGAAAGAATGGGCTTGAAGCTAGTATGAGGAGGTACTTCGTGCAAGGCGTTGCGGATTTCTCGTGCTGTGAACGATCAATAAATCCATCGGGTACTTTAGAAAGCTGTACCGGAACAAAGTTTCGTCGGAATAGTCCTGCTACCATTAAGGTCATTCCCTCCGGGAGGCCTCGTGTCCAGGGAAAGTCCGTTAATGTATAGAATGGCATGTCATGGTTTTAGTACGGGCAGAGTGTAAATTCCGTTAATAAGTTACACGCGGATAGCGCTTGAAAGTAGGATGTGAAAAATGCGATTTGTGTCCAGGTGTATATTAATGTATTTAGGACATGGATATAATGTATAATGTGGTACGAGAATAGTATGCTAGAGTACATAGATCCCGGCAAAAAATCCTCCGGGGGGGGAGGGGGGGGGCCCGGAGGAAGAAAAACTCTAAGAAGAGGTGGGATCTTCATTCTTTGGCTTACAAGACCAATGTTTTTGATAAACTATTAGAGTATTTTAGTAGTTCAGTAACTTGTTTTCTAGGGTGGCAGTGATTGGAAAGAGGATTAGAATAATAGAGAAGTAGGTGAGGGATGCTAGTTGGCCGATGATAATGAAT
Source organism: Tapera naevia (assembly GCA_033556795.1). NCBI lineage: Eukaryota > Metazoa > Chordata > Aves > Cuculiformes > Neomorphidae > Tapera > Tapera naevia. Next base: position 13,975 of record JAUMJJ010000530.1, on the reverse strand, counting down.
GGGTGTTCTACTGGTTGGCTGCCTACTCATGTTAGGATGATTAGATTGGTGACTAAAATTCAGAATAATACTTGGGATAGAGGGCGAAATGTTATTGTGCGTTGTTTAGATTTATGTAGGAGTGGGGCTAGAAATAGTACTAGGACAGATGCAGCGAGTGCAAGGACTCCTCCAAGTTTGTTTGGGATTGAGCGTAGGATAGCGTATGCAAATAGGAAGTATCATTCTGGTTTAATATGAGGGGGTGTGATGAGTGGGTTTGCGGGGGTAAAGTTTTCTGGGTCGCTTAGTAGTGTTGGTGAGAAGAGGGCTAGGGTTGTCAGGAAGAGTAGTATTGTGATGAATCCCAGGATATCTTTTAGGGAGAAGTAGGGGTGGAATGGGATTTTGTCTGAATCTGATGCTAGTCCTAGTGGGTTGTTTGAACCAGTTTCGTGGAGGAAGGTGAGGTGGATTAGTGTGAGACCTGCAATTATGAATGGAAGAATAAAATGTAGGGCAAAAAATCGGGTTAGTGTCGGGTTGTCTACTGAGAAGCCTCCTCAAGCTCATTCTACTAGGGTCTGTCCGATGTATGGGATGGCTGAGAATAGGTTAGTGATGACGGTTGCGCCTCAAAACGATATTTGTCCCCATGGGAGAACATATCCTACGAAGGCGGTTGCTATTAAGGTTAAGAGGAGGATAACTCCTGTGTTTCAGGTTTCCTTGAATAGATAGGAGCCGTAGTAGAAGCCTCGTCCGATGTGAAGGTAAATGCAGATGAAAAATGCTGATGCTCCATTTGCATGTAGGTTGCGGAGTAGTCAACCATATTGGACGTCTCGGCACATGTGGGCTACGGAGGAGAATGCTAGGGTTGTGTCTGCGGTATAGTGTATGGCTAGCATTAATCCTGTAAGGATTTGGGTTGCTAGGCAGATACCTAGAAGAGAGCCGAAATTTCATCAGGCGGAGATATTTGAGGGTGTTGGGAGGTCAATTAGGGAGTTGTTAATTATTTTTAGTAGGGGGTGATGTTTTCGTATGTTTGGGGCCATTAGGGTGTTGGTTCTGTATATTAGTAAGAGGATTAGGATTGATAGGGCAAATGAGCTTAAATAGGCTTTGATGAGGCCTGTGTGTAGGTTGGTTGAGGTTTTGGTTGTTATGACTTGTAGGGTGGCAAGTCCTTCTGGGCCTATTTTTTTGTACCAGGATAGGTCGGCTAGGTGGGAGGATAGTTTTTGTCCTGTGTTTAGGAGGTTTGTAGAGGTTAGGCGGTGGAGTAATGGGTTGAAGTAGCCTAATGTAGATGAGAAGTTTATTGCCATGTTTTGTTTGGGCTTTGATAGGGCGTGAGTTATGTTTGATAGTTCGAGGGCTAGAATGGTTCCTAGGATCGTTAGAAGTATAGCGGCAATTTTTATGTATGTAGGTATGGTTATTGGAGGGGTGCTCGTAGGTGGGAAGTAAGTTGTGATAAGTAGGCCAGCTAGGATGCTGCCTAGTGCAAGTCGAGTGATTGGGTTAATAATTGCTGGGTCGTTTTCGTTTATTGGGGTAGTTGATGGGATGCGGGGGAATCCTGTTTGTACTAAAATAGTTATTCGTAGGCTATATGTTGCGGTGAATGTTGTGGCGAGTAGTGTTAGGAGTAGTGCTCAGGTATTAAGGTGTGATGTGTTTAGGCTTTCAATGATGAGATCTTTTGAGTAGAATCCGGCTAAGAATGGAGTTCCTATTAAGGCTAGGTTTCCGATAGTTAGGCAGGAGGTGGTTGTTGGAAGTATTTTTTGAAGGCCGCCTATTTTTCGGATGTCTTGTTCACCACTGAGGTTGTGGATAATTGATCCAGAGCACAGGAAGAGTATGGCTTTGAAGAAGGCGTGGGTTGAAATGTGTAGAAAGGCTAGCTGTGGAAGGTTTAGTCCAATTGTTACTATTATTAGTCCTAGTTGGCTAGATGTTGAGAAGGCAATAATTTTTTTGATGTCGTTTTGTGTTAGAGCACAGGTAGCGGCAAATAGTGTGGATAGTGCTCCTAGACATAAGCATAGGGTTAGGGCGGTTTGGTTGTTGGAGAGTATAGGGTGTATTCGGATTAGGAGGAAGATTCCTGCTACAACTATAGTACTTGAGTGGAGTAGGGCGGAAACTGGGGTTGGGCCTTCTATGGCAGCTGGTAGTCATGGATGTAGGCCAAATTGAGCTGACTTTCCGGTTGCGGCTAGGATGAGGCCTAGTAATGGGAGTGTTGGGGTTTGGGTATGGTTGGGCATGGTTTGTTGGATATCTCATGAGTTTATGGTGCATGCGAGTCAGGCTATACTTAGGATGAGTCCGATATCTCCGATTCGGTTATATAGGATAGCTTGTAGAGCAGCTGTATTGGCTTCTGCTCGGCCTTGCCATCATCCGATTAGGAGAAATGATATAATTCCTACCCCCTCTCATCCGATGAAAAGTAAAAATAGGTTGTTGGCGATTGTTAGTGTTAATATTGCAGTTAGGAATATTAGTAAGTATGAGAAGAATTTTGTAATGTATGGTTCTGTAGCTATATATCAGGAGGCGAATTGTAGAATAGATCATGTTACAAATAGTGCAATGGGAAAAAATATTATTGAGTATTGGTCAATTTTAAGGTTTATTGGGATTTTAAAGTTTATAATGAATTTTCATTCTCAGATGGAGATAATGCTGTCTATGCCAGAGTATAGGAATAGTGTGGTGGGGATTAGGCTGGTGAGAAAGGCAGTTTTGACGGTTTTGGTAATTGAGCTGGGGGAGTTCTTGTAATTTTTTGTTAATAGGGTTAGTAGTGTGGGGATTAGGATTAATGCTAGTGTGAGAAGTATAGAGGTGTTAATAATTAGGATGGTTTCCACTACTTTTACTTGGATTTGCACCAAGATTAGTGGTTCCTAAGACCAGCGGATTACTGTTATCCTTTAAAAGTAAGGGGGCTGAGATTTTAGACTCAGATACAGGAATTAGCAGTTCCTGTTGGTTGAACCTCCCCTCGGCAGGTAAGAAGGTTTTAACTTCTATTTTTAGAATCACAGTCTAATGTTTGGTTTAAACTATACTTGCATAGGAAGGCTCCTGAGATAAGTTCTGGTTTAAGGATTAAGAGGAGTATAGGTATGATGTGTAGGGTTATTAGGAGGTGTTCACGTGTGGTAAAGTTCTGAATAGATGTGATGTTGGTTGGTAAAATTCCTCGTTGGGTAGTCAGTAGTATAAATAGGGTGTATGCTGCGGTAAGTAGTGTTGCGAGTCCAGTTAGGATGATTGTAAGTATTGATCAGTTGAATAGGGCAATTATGATGGTGAGTTCAGCTATTAAATTTGTTGTTGGTGGCAGGGCTATGTTTGATAGATTGGCTAGTAGTCATCAGGTTGCTGTTAGTGGTAGGAGTGGCTGTAGGCTGCGTGTTAATAATAAGATTCGGCTATGGGTACGTTCATAGTTTGTGTTGGCCAGACAGAATAGTATTGAGGAGGTGAGGCCGTGGGAGATTATGAGGATTATTGCGCCTGAGAAGGATCAGTTAGTTTGGATTAGGCTTGCAGCGATAACTAGGCCTATGTGGCTGACAGATGAGTAGGCGATGAGTGCTTTTAAGTCAGTTTGGCGTAGGCAGATTGAGCTGGTTATGAGTGCTCCTCATAAAGATAAAGCAAGGAATGGGTATTGTAGTGAGTTTAATGTGGGGTTTATTAGGATAGTAATCCGTATAATGCCATATCCTCCGAGCTTTAGAAGTAGTGCTGCTAGAAGCATGGAGCCTGCAATTGGGGCTTCTACATGTGCTTTTGGTAGTCATAAGTGTAGGCCGTATAGTGGGGCTTTTACTATAAATGCTATTAGTAGTGCAATTCCTGAGAGGATAGTGGTTCATGATTTTGGGAGTGAGAGGTTGGTTAAGTTTAGTATTGTTAAGTGAAGAGTCCCTGTTTGTGTGTGAAGGTGTAGGATTGTTACTAATAGTGGGAGGGAGCTAATTAGGGTATAAAATAGGAGGTAGATGCCAGCACTTAGGCGTTCGGGTTGGTTGCCCCATCGGGTAATGAGGATTAGGGTTGGAATGAGGGTTGCTTCAAATGTAATATAAAATATTATAAGTTCTGTGGTTGAGAAGGCTAGAATAATAAATGGTTGAATTATGATTAGGGTGGCTGCAAAGATTCGTTTGCGTGTTAAGGGTTCGTGGTGTAGATGGTTTTGGCTTGCTATAATTATTAGGGGAAGCAATCAGCATGATAGGGTAAGGAGGGGGGATGAGATTTGGTCAATACCTGTTCATTGGGTTAGAGTTTTGTGTGGGAAATATGTGGGGGATAGTCAGTGTAGGCTGATGGTGGCGATTATTAGGCTGTGTAGGGTGATGTTAGTTCATAGGGCTTTTTGGGTGGAGAGTAGGGCTGTTGGGAGAAGTATAATTGTTGGTAGGATAATTTTTAGCATTGTAGGAGATTTAGGTTATGGAGGTGATCTGAGCCATGAGTTCGTGTGGATGCTACTAATATTGCCAGGCCTGTACCTGCTTCGCAAGCCGAAAATGCTAATATTAGGATTGGCATTAGAGTGAGAGGGTGTTTGGTTTTCGACTGGTCAGACAGTTAGGGCCACGTATATGGAGAGTATCATGCTTTCTAGGCATAGTAGGGCTGAGATTAGGTGAGTGCGGTGGAAAGCGAGTCCTAGGCTGCTCAGGGTGAAGGTAGAGTAGAAACTTAAGTGTATGAGTGACATTAAGAAAGTCATAGGGCTTAGCTATGATCTGTTGAGCCGAAATCAACTGTCGTGTTTAGACTAACTTTCTTTTTTTGTTTATTCTGCTCATTCTAGGCCACCTTGTGTTCATTCATAAATAAGTCCTAGGGTGAGTAATAGGATAATAGTGGATGTTCAGGTTATGGTAGTGATAGGGGATTGGAGCTGGGTGGCTCATGGTAGGGGTAGTAGTAGTGCGATTTCTAGGTCGAATAGTAGGAATAGAATTGCTACTAGAAAGAATCGGATAGAGAAGGGGAGACGTGCGGAGCCAAGAGGGTCAAAACCACATTCGTATGGGGATAATTTTTCTGAATCTGGATTAATTTGAGTAATTCAGAAGTTTAGTGTGGTTAAAATAATGCTTAGGGTTAGGGAGAGGGTGAATATAAATGTGATTATGTTAATTGCTCTTCTCTGGGGTTGAACCAGATTCTATAGATTGGAAGTCAATTATAATAATTATACTAGAAGAGCAGGATCCTCATCAGTAGATTGTTATGTAGAGGAATAATCAGATGACGTCTACGAAGTGTCAGTATCAGGCAGCGGCTTCAAATCCGAAGTGGTGATTTGGTGTAAAGTGGAATATGATTAGTCGTAGTAGGCAGATAGTGAGGAAAGATGATCCGATGAGTACGTGGAGGCCGTGAAATCCGGTGGCGACAAAAAAGGTTGAACCGTAAACTCCGTCGGCGATTGAGAATGGTGCTTCATAATATTCTATTCCTTGGAGGGCTGTGAAGTAGAACCCTAGGAGGATTGTTAGGGTTAATGCATGGATTGCTTGTTTTCGGTTGCCTTCTGTAATGCTATGGTGTGCTCATGTTACGGTTACTCCTGAAGCCAGTAGAATGGCTGTATTTAGTAAGGGCACTTCTATGGGGTTTAGTGGTTTGATTCCTGCTGGGGGTCATTGGCCGCCTAGTTCTGGCGTTGGTACTAAGCTAGAGTGGAAAAAGGCTCAGAAGAATCCAAGAAAGAAGAATGCTTCGGATGTAATGAATAGGATTATTCCGTATCGTAGTCCTTTTTGGACCGGGAGAGTGTGATGTCCTTGGAAGGTACTCTCACGAATAATATCTCGTCATCATTGGATTATAACAAGAATTATGGAGAATAATCCTAGGCTGAGAAGTTGTATGGAGTTTTGGTGAAATCATATGACAAGGCCTGATGTTGTTAGTAGAGCAGCTGCTGCTCCGGAGATGGGCCATGGGCTAGGGTCTACTATGTGATATGAGTGTGCTTGGTGGGCCATTAGATGTTTTCTTGTAAGTATAAGGTTAGTAGGAGGACAAAGACGTAAGCTTGAATTATGGCTACTGCAATTTCTAGGATTGTTAGGAGGAGTAGGATGGTAGTAGTCAGTATAGATACTGCTGGAAGAATGGGGAGAAGGACTACAGCTGCTGTTGAGATGAGTTGAATGAGTAAATGGCCGGCGGTGAGGTTTGCTGTGAGTCGGACTCCTAAGGCTAGGGGGCGAATAAGGAGACTGATGGTTTCGATTATAATTAGGGCGGGGATTAGGGGGGTGGGTGTTCCTTCTGGGAGAAGGTGGCCTAAGGAGATTGAGGGTTGGTTTCGTAGGCCTGTGAGTAGGGTAGCTAGTCATAAAGGAAGGGCGAGGGCTATGTTTATTGATAGTTGGGTGGTGGGGGTGAATGTATATGGGAGTAGGCCTAGTAGGTTAATTGTAAGTAGTAATAGTATAAGGGAGGTTAAAATTAGGGCTCATTTGTGTCCTTTTTTGTCTAGGGGAATTATTAGTTGTTTTGTGATTAAGTGGATAACTCAGGATTGGAGGGTAGAGAGTCGGTTTGTAATTCATCGGTTACCTTGGGCTGGGATAAGTAGCACAGGGAATAATATTGAGATAAGGATTAGTGGGATTCCTAGGAGGGATGGGCTTATAAATTGGTCGAAGAAGCTTAAAGTCATGGTCAGGCTCATGAGGTGGTTTTATTAAGTATGGTTGGTTTGTTGATTGGGGGGTTAGTTTGGGTGAAGGATAAAAGTTTTGGTTGAATAGTTAGTGTGAAAGTAAGTCATGTTAATAATATAATGGATAATCATGGGTTTGGATTTAGTTGTGGCATGTCATTAAGGAGGGGTATGTGTTCCTCTGTCTCTAGCTTAAAAGGCTAGTGCTGTTTGCATAGCTTCTTAATGATTAGGATGAAAGGAGTGAGGATCAGTTTTCGAAGTGGGTGAGTGGAGTGGATTCTACTACGATGGGTATGTAGCTGTGGTTTGCGCCACAAATTTCGGAGCATTGGCCGTAGAAGATTCCGGGCCGGGTAGTGATAAATGATGTTTGGTTTAGTCGTCCTGGGATTGCGTCTGTTTTAACTCCTAGGGTGGGAACTGCTCAGGAGTGTAGGACATCCCCTGCGGTGATGATGACACGCACGTGGGATTCTGTTGGAATTACAACTCGATGGTCTACTTCTAGTAGTCGGAAGTGTCCTGGTAAAAGGTCTGTTGTGGGGATTATGTATGAGTCGAATGTTAGGTCTTTAAAGTCTGTGTATTCGTAGGATCAATATCATTGGTGGCCAATGGCTTTTAGGGTTAAGTCTGGTTCATCCACTTCGTCTATTATATATAAAATTTGTAAAGATGGTAGGGCTAGTAGGATAAGGACGATTGCTGGTAGGATTGTCCAGATGAGTTCAATTTCTTGTGCATCTACAGTGTTTGAGGAAAGTTTTTCTAATAGTATAAGTGTTAATAAGTAGAGGACGAGAGTGCAGATTGCTAGGGCTACTATTAGGGCATGGTCGTGGAATTCGACAAGTTCTTCTATGATTGGGGAGGAGGCGTCTTGAAATCCGAATTGAGATGGGTTAGCCATTTGAGATATGTAGAGGTTTCATCTACAATTTAGTCTTGACGAGGCTATGTAATAGTTTTACTAATATCTCATAAGAAAGAAGCATGAGTGGTTTGATGCGGTTGGCTTGAAACCAGCATATGAGGGTTCGATTCCTTCCTTTCTTGTACTTGGACAAAGGCTGGTTCTTCAAAGGTATGGTGTGGTGGAGGGCAGCCGTGGATTCATTCAATATTAGTGGTAGGGAGTTCTGGTTGGATTACTTTTCGTTTTGATGCGAAGGCTTCTCAGATGATAAATATTAGCATAATTACAGCTGTTAATGAGATGAGAGAGCCAATAGATGACATGGTGTTTCATAGGGTATATGCGTCTGGATAGTCGGAGTAACGGCGTGGCATGCCTGCTAGGCCTAGGAAGTGTTGTGGGAAGAATGTTAGGTTAACGCCAGTGAATATTACTCCGAAGTGTGCTTTAGCTCATGTAGGGTGGAGGGTATATCCGGTGAATAATGGAAATCAGTGGGTGAAACCTGCTAGGATAGCAAATACTGCTCCTATTGATAATACATAGTGGAAATGGGCAACTACGTAGTAAGTGTCGTGTAGAGCAATGTCTAGGGATGAGTTTGCTAGGATGATTCCAGTTAGGCCTCCAATGGTGAATAAGAAAATGAAGCCTATGGCTCATAGCATGGGGGGGTCTCATTTGATGGTGCCGCCGTGCAGTGTAGCTAGTCAGCTGAATACTTTAATACCGGTTGGGATTGCGATGATTATAGTGGCTGATGTAAAGTATGCTCGGGTATCTACATCTATTCCTACTGTAAATATGTGATGCGCTCATACAATAAAACCTAGGAATCCGATTGATAATATGGCCCAAACTATTCCTATGTAGCCGAAGGGTTCTTTTTTGCCTGCATAGTATGCTACTACGTGTGAGATAATTCCGAAGCCGGGTAGGATCAGGATGTAGACTTCTGGGTGTCCAAAGAATCAAAACAGGTGTTGGTATAGAACTGGGTCTCCTCCGCCAGCGGGGTCGAAGAATGTAGTGTTTAGGTTTCGATCTGTTAATAGTATTGTGATTCCAGCAGCAAGTACGGGAAGTGATAGGAGTAGGAGAACGGCAGTAATGAGTACAGATCATACGAATAATGGGGTTTGGTATTGTGAGAGGGCTGGAGGTTTTATGTTGATGGCGGTTGTGATGAAATTGATAGCTCCTAGAATTGATGACACTCCTGCTAAGTGTAGGGAGAAGATGGCCAGATCTACGGATGCACCAGCGTGGGCAAGGTTTCCGGCTAAGGGGGGGTATACTGTTCATCCTGTTCCTGCTCCTGCTTCTACTGTGGATGAGGCAAGTAAAAGTAGGAAGGATGGTGGTAGGAGTCAAAAGCTTATATTGTTTATGCGGGGGAATGCTATGTCGGGTGCGCCAATTATGAGGGGTACTAGTCAGTTTCCAAAGCCTCCGATTATAATTGGCATAACTATAAAGAAGATTATTACAAAGGCATGTGCGGTGACAATTACATTGTAAATTTGATCGTCACCTAGTAAGGTTCCGGGCTGTCCTAGTTCTGCACGGATAAGCAGGCTTAGGGCGGTTCCGATTATACCTGCTCAGGCACCGAAGATTAGGTATAGGGTGCCGATATCTTTGTGGTTGGTTGAGAATAATCATCGGGTAGTGGTGGTCACAGGTAAGATGGCTGAGTGTTGAGGCGTTAGGCTGTAGACCTTTTTACAGAGGTTCAATTCCTCTTCTTATCGGCTCTGTAGTGAAGTTCATGTTGAGTTGCAAGCTCATCGATGTACGTTGTAGACGTGCCGGAGTCTTAGGGTGTAGACAGAGGCCTGTTGGTTTAGGCGTCTAGCTGTTAACTAGGATGTTGTGGGATCGAAGCCCGCCTGTCTAGTATAAGGCCCTAACTTAATTAGAGTATCTGAGTTGCATTCAGAAGGTGTAGGTTAATATCCTGCGGGTCTTATCAGAAACTAAGAGGTTTTAGCTCTTGTTTAAGGCTTTGAAGGCCTTCGGTTTGTAGTTTATCCTAAGTTTCTAGTTAATGGTTAAAATTATTGGGGATAGAGGTAGGAGTGTGAGGGATAGGGAGGTGGTGATAGCAATTAGGATATTAGATGTCTTATTGGTGTGTCATTGTTTTATATGATTGGCAGAGTTTGGTGGGAGTGTGATTGTTGAGTAATATGTGAGGCGCAGATAGAAGAATAAGCTTAATAAGGAGAGGAGGGCGATGATTGTTGCTGTTGTTGTTATTTCTTGTTTTGTAAGATTATGGATGATAAATCATTTTGGTAGGAATCCTGTTAATGGGGGAAGTCCTGCAAGGGATAGTATGGTTAATATTATGGTAGCTATCAGGATTGGGGCTTTTGTTCAAGAAATTATTATTGTGGATAGTTTTATGGACTTAGTTGTATTAAGGATAAGGAAAATAGGGATGGTTAGTAAGGAATATACATAGAAGTTGATTATGGTGAGTTTAGGGCTGTAGATTAGAATAATGGTTATTCAGCCTAGGTGGGAAATAGATGAGAAAGCTAGGATTTTTCGGGTTTGTGTTTGGTTTAGGCCTATTCAGCCCCCTAAGGCTGCAGAGGCAATGGCTATGAAGGTTAGTAGTGTTGGGTGGAGGGATGGGGATACTATAAATAAAATAGTGAGTGGTGGCAGTTTTATGATTGTAGATAATAAAAGTGCTGTGGTTATAGATGATCCTTGGATGACTTCTGGAAATCAAAAGTGAAATGGTACTAGTCCAAGTTTTATTGCGATTGCAGTTGTAAGTAGAATGCAGGCTGTTGGGTGGTTTAGTTGAGTGAGGTCTCACTGGCCGTTTGAGTAGGCATTGATAATGCTTGTAAATAGGATTAGTGCTGATGCAGTAGCTTGGACTAGGAAGTACTTAATTGTAGCTTCAATTGCGCGTGGGTGATGGGATTTGGCGATTAATGGGATAATTGCTAGGGTATTGATTTCTAGGCCTGTTCAGGCCATAATTCAGTGGTTGCTTGAGATTGTAATGGCTGTGCCTAGTATAAGACTTAGTGTGAAGATTAGTTTTGCATATGGGCTCATTAGTAGGGGAGGGAGTTAAACCATCATTTTCGGGGTATGGGCCCGATAGCTTTGTTAGCTGACTCTACTAGGAAATAATATAGAGGAAGTATGAAGAGCTTTGATCTCTTTTGTGTAGGTTCGAGTCCTACTTTTCTAAGGTGTTCAGATAGGAAATGAGAGGGTTAGTGTACCTCTATATTCACTTTATCATAGTGATCCTTTTGTTCAGGCACATTTCCTTGGGCATGTCTTGAGTATGGGGGTAATCCTGCATAACAGATTGGTATGCTGGTGTGTCATAAGCATAGGGCTAGTGTTAGTGGTAAGAAATTTTTTCATAGGAGGTGTATGAGCTGGTCGTAGCGGAATCGAGGATATGAGGCGCGAACTCATAGAAAACCAGAGGACAGTAGTAGGATTTTTGTAGCTATAATAATAGGGAATAGCTCTAGGGGTGGGTTTAGTGAACTTGGGTTGAGGAATAGAATGGTGGTTAGTGTGTTTATTAGTATAATGTTTGCGTATTCGGCTAGGAAGAAAAGAGCGAAAGGACCTGCAGCGTATTCGACATTAAATCCGGAGACTAGTTCTGACTCTCCTTCTGTGAGGTCGAATGGGGCACGGTTTGTTTCGGCTAGGGTTGAAATATACCATATCATTGCAAGGGGTCAGGAAGAGAAGATAAGGTAAAGTGGTTCTTGGGTGGTAATGAGGGTATTTAGGGAGTAGTTTCCGCTTAATATAATTACGGAGAGCAGGATGATAGCTAGTGTAACTTCATATGAAATTGTTTGTGCTACTGCACGTAGGGCTCCGATTAGGGCATATTTTGAGTTGGAGGCTCATCCAGATCATAGGATTGAGTATACGGCTAGGCTTGATATGGCTAACAGGAATAGTAGTCCTAGGTTCAAGTCGGCTAGGGAAAATGGAAGTGGGAGGGGGATTCAGATTGTGATTGCCAATAGTAGTGCTAGTATTGGGGTTACGATAAATAAGAATGGAGATGAAGTAGATGGTCGGATTGGTTCTTTAATAAATAGTTTTACACCATCTGCTACAGGTTGTAGTAAACCAAATGGGCCTACAACGTTTGGGCCTTTTCGGGATTGTATGTAGCTTAGGATTTTTCGTTCTACTAGGGTTAGGAAGGCTACAGCAAGTAAAATTGGGATAGCATAGGACAGTGATATAAAGAGGAGGGTAAGGGTAGAGGGTTTTGACATAGTTGATGAAAGCTAGGGAGAGGACTTGAACCTCTGGGTAAAGGGCTTAAGCCTTTTGCATTTACCAAGCTCTGCCACGCTAGCGGCCCTTTTCTAGGGCATTGGTTATATGTTAATATCCATTATAGTAGTTTAGTTGAGTTCACTACTTGAGGGAGGGCGTGTTGGGTAATATTGGCCCTGCTTTCCCGGTCCTTTCGTACTAGGGAAGGCCTAGTCATAGATAGAAACCGACCTGGATTGCTCCGGTCTGAACTCAGATCACGTAGGACTGTTAATCGTTGAACAAACGAACCCTTAATAGCGGCTGCACCATTAGGATGTCCTGATCCAACATCGAGGTCGTAAACCTCCTTGTCGATATGGGCTCTTGAAGGAGATTGCGCTGTTATCCCTGGGGTAGCTTGGTTCATTACTCAGTTGTACTGGGTCTGATTACTATTAGCACATTGAGATGTCACTCTTAGTTAAGAGTTGTGGTCTTATTTTTGGAGGATTTGTTTTTCTCCAAGGTCGCCCCAACCAAAAAATATGAGCCATTGTCTAGTAAGTTGTAGGCCTAGTAGGCTTGGTTAGTGTTGGTGATGGCCATTGATTTTTAAGTTCCACAGGGTCTTCTCGTCTTATGGGTTCATTCCTGCTTTTGCACAGGAAGATCAATTTCACTGATTATCTACAGGAGACAGTTAAGACCTCGTTTAGCCATTCATACAAGTCCCGATTTATGAGACAATTGATTGCGCTACCTTCGCACGGTTAGGATACCGCGGCCGTTAAACGTTCTGTCACTGGGCAGGCATCACCTTTAATACTTGGTTGGCTAAAGGCTATGTTTTTGGTAAACAGTCGGGTCTTGGGTTTGCCGAGTTCCTTTTGTAGATTTTAATCTTTCTAATATGCGCACCTGGGTTGGGTTAACAGTATGTTTAATATTTTGTCTTGTTAGAATTGAGGTATTAATTATGGTCTGTTAATAATTAAATGATGTAAGCTTGCGCTAGGGAGGGAAATGTTCCAAGTTACTTATTTTAGCATAAGTTCTTCTATAGGGATAGGTTAGCCTGTTAGTGGTAAGGGAGTCATGTTGTTTTAGTATTTTTAAGAGGCGAGCTTTGACGCATTCTTTAATGATGGCTGCTTAAAGGCCTACAGTAAGGATGTGGGTGTGGTGTTTATCCGCTAGGGGAGATTGTTTTCTTTTTTAAAGGGGCTGTACCCCCTTTAAATTACTCTTGACCTTCTACATGGGGGTTTGGTTAGGTTTCCTTAGAGGGAGGTCTAGAGAGAACTTAAATTCGTTTCACAGGCAACCAGCTATCACCCAGCTCGGTTGGCTTTTCACCTCTACTAACGAGTCATCCCACTCTTTTGCGACAGAGACGGGTTCGCTCATGTATAGCTGCTCGTGAGTAGCTCGCTTGGGTTTCGGGGGGGCAAGCTTAAATCCGTTTTGCTTGGTGGTTCTGGCTAAATCATGATGCAAAAGGTACAAGATTTTGTCTTTGCTATTATATGCTTAGGTTTTCATTATTATTTCATCTTTCCCTTGCGGTACAGGGGCTCTATCGCTCCGGATGATGTCCTTTTCTATCGCCTATACTAGGTTTATTGAATGTTTTAGTTAAGTGATGAAGTTAGTTTTTTGGTTAATTAGATATGAAGGGTTGGGCTAGAGTTTGGCTTCAAGGCGATCTGGGTGATGGCAGATATCTTTCAGGTGTAAGCTGAATGCTTTGGTGTTGTAGCTACGCCTTGGTATGCTAAGTACACCTTCCGGTACACTTACCTTGTTACGACTTACCTCATCTTTACCTAGTAATGTAGTATTAATTTATTAAGGGAATGTGGTTGTGACGAGGGTGACGGGCGGTATGTACGTGTCCCAGGGCCAATTTAAATGGGGCTCTCATTGTCCCTATTTACTGCTAAATCCGCCTTCCGGGAATGGTTTCACACTCCCTTCCGTGTTTCCTAGTGTTAGGAAATGTAGCCCATTGCTCCCGACTCATAAGCTATACCTTGACCTGTCTTGTTAGCGAAGTATGGTTATTGTGC
>JAUMJJ010000529.1:0-17244 GCA_033556795.1 Tapera naevia | reverse complement strand
TGGGGGGTGGGGGTGTCTCTGAATGGGGGAGACACCAGGAGTGGGGGAGCCCTGGAGGGGGGGTCCCAGGAATTGGGGGGGGGTCTTGGAGTGGGGGTCTCAGAATGGGGGGGACACCAGGAGTGGGGGAGCCCTAGGGAGGGGTCCCAGAAGTTTGGGGGGGTCATGGGGGGGGATGTCCTATGAAATTAGAAGAGGGGGGGACCCAGAATGGGGGGAGGGGGGGGGCGTCAATAATAGGGGGGGACAAAATTGGGGGGGGGGCAGGAAGGGGGGGGTGGGCTGCACACTCTGCGTACCCAGTACACAAATAAAGGGGGAGGGCCCAGCACCCCAAAACTGGAGGGGGGGCAAAAAGGGAGAGGGTGCTGGGCCCCCCCTGTTAAAAACAGTACAAAACCGTCCTTTTTTCACCCCAAAAATGACCTGGGGGGGGGGGGGGGGCTGGGAGTAAAAATATGGGGAGGGGGCACAGGGGTGTCCCCAGTTTGGGGGTGTCCCCAGGGTGAGGGGTGGGGTATTGGGGTGCCAAAGTTTAGTGGGTGTCCCTGGGTGCCCCCAATTTGCGGGCGGCCCTGGGGTGGGGTGGCAGTGGAATGCTTGGAGTGGGGGTGTCCCTGGGGTCCTCCCAGTTTGGGGGTGTCCCTGTGGTGCCCAGTTTTGGGTGGGGGGGTCTCCCTGGGGTGTCCAATTAGAGGGGGGATCCCCAACTTAGGGGTGTCCCAGGGAGCCAGGACTAGGGTGGGACAATGGGGTGCTCCCAATTTGGAGGTGCCCCCGGTTTGGGGGTGTCTCTGGGTGCCAGAGCTGGGGGGGATCGCTGGGGTGCCCCCAGTTTAGGGGTGCCCCTGTGGTACCCAGTTCGGGGGTGCCCCCAGTTTTGGGGCGCCCCAAGGGTTCCAGGGCTGGGGGGGGGATCATTGGGGTGTCCCCAGTTTGGGGGGTGCCCCTCTGGTGCCCAGTTTGGGGATGCCTCCAGTTTAGGGGCCTCCCTGAGGTGCCCAGTTCAGGGGTGCCCCCAGTTTGGGGGTGTCCAGGGAAGGTGGGGGGGTGTTTCTGCCCACTCCCCTCCCCACCTCAGGCAAACGCCTGCATTTTGGGGTTCAGCTCGGGCACGGGGGGGGGCAGCTGGGTTTGGGGGGGCCCCAGGAGAGGGGGGGTTGGGGGCCCCTCGACCCAATCGGCGAGCAGGGGAGGGGAGGGGCTCGCCCACTGCTCGGGCGACTCAGGGGAGGGGGTCAAATAAGGGTGCTGGGGAGGGACCCCCAAAAACCGAGCCTCGCCCCCTCCCCCCCTGGCCCCCGCCTTGAAAAAACGCGGGGGGGGCACGGCAGAATGGGGAAGGGGCCCCCCCTTTTCAGGGGAGAGGGGTTGGGGTCCCCCGGGAAGGGGTTCGGGGTGGGGGGGCAAAGGGGGACACCCCACGGCACCGTGGGGCAGCAGCAAAGTTGGGGGGACCCCGAAAGCTTGCGGGGGGGGTGTTTGCAAAACGGGAGGGGGTCCCCCCAAACAAGGGGGGTGTCCCCTCCACTCGAAGGGGACGGCGATGGCCCCCCACCCCCAAAGGAAGTGGGGGACCCCCCCCCACCCTTACCCCCGGTACCACCCCCCCGACCCCCAAGTGGGGGGCGACGGGAAAAGGGGGGTCCAAGGGTTGGGGGAAGAGCCCGGGGGACGCGGGGTTGGGGACAAAGGGGGACTCGACGGGTGATGATGTCACCGAGGTCTCCAAAGCTGGGGGATCCTCCCCCCCCAACTTCTTGCCCCTCCCTTTGGACCCCCCAGTTTTGCCCCCCAACCTCCGGCCCTTCTTGGAGGTGGTGGTGGAAGTGGTGGTGGCTTTGAGCCCCGTGAAGAAGACACTTGGGGGGCCGAGGAGGTGGGGTAACGCGGGGTTGGGGGGCAACGAGCCCCCCGGGGGGTTGCGCCCCACGTTGTGCTCGTCCAAGAGGTGGACGATGTCGTGGTGGAGCCTCTCGTGGGCGACGTCGCGCGGCAACCGGTCCAGGTGATCCGTGATCTCCCGGTTGGCCAAGTGGTCCAGGAGGATCTTGGCGGCTTCGTAGCTGCCTTCGCGGGCGGCCAGGAAGAGGGGGGTCTCCTCCTGGGGTGGGGGTGGGGTGGGGGGAGGCAGGGAGGGAGAGGGAGAAGGGTTGGGGGAAGTTGGGTGTGGTCTTGGGGGTCAATGGGACATCTTCTGGGTCTATGGGGTCAATGGGGTCAATGAAGTGTCATCTTGGGTCAATGGGACATCTTATGGGGTCTCTGGGGTCAATGGGACATCTCCTGGGGTCTATGGGGTCAATGGGGGTCAATGAGGTGTCATCTTGGGTCAATGGGACATCTTATGGGGTCTATGGGGTCAATGGGTCAATGAGGTGTCATCTTGGGTCAATGGGACGTCTTTTGGGGTCTGGGAGGGTCAGTGGGGTCAATGGAGCAGCTCCTGGGTCAATGGGACATCTTATGGGGTCGATGGGTCGATGAGGTGTCATCGTGGGTCAATGGGACATCTTTTGGGGTCTATGGGGTCAATGGGGTCAATGAGGTGTCATCTTGGGTCAATGGGACATCTTCTGGGGTCTCTGGAGTCAATATGGTCAGTGGGACTGCTCCTGGGTCAATGGGACATCTTCTGGGGTCAATGGGTCAATGAGGTGTCACCTTGGGTCAATGGGACATCTTCTGGGGTCAATGGGTCAATGGGGTCTCTTGGGGTCAGTGAGGCCTCCTGGAGGGTCCTCTCTGGGTGCTGAGGTTCCCCACCCAGGGTGGTGGCTGTTGGGGGTCCCCCTGTCGGGGGAGGGGTGTCTCAGGGTTTCGGGGTGTCCCTCCCCCACCTTGCTGTCCTGCAGGTCCTTGTTGGCCCCGTTCTGCAGCAGCACCAGCGTCGCCTCCACATTGTTGACAGCGGCCGCCCAGTGCAGCGCGGACTTCCCTGGAGGGGGGAGGACACACATGGGGTGGGGGGGGGTGAGATCATCCCCACCCCCTCCATAGACCTGCCCCACCCTGAGCAGGGACCCCCAGCACCCCCTAACCTGGGGGAGGGAGTCCCCATTCCTCTCCAAGACCATCCCCCCTTGAGATGTTCCTCAACACCATCACCTTGAGATGTTCTTCAACACCACCAGGACCCTCCTAGGACCTCAGATCCCACCCTCCCCCCTCAAGGGCCAACCCCTGACTTTGGGGGTGCCCCCTCACTTTTGGGATGACCCCACTTCCCCCAGGTCCCCACTGATCTCATCAACATCGTTGACATCAACCACCTTGAGATGCTCCTCAGCCCCCTCCCGAGATGATCCTGAACCCCACCAGGACTCTCCAAGGACCTCCAGGACCTCAGATCCCACCCCAAAGGGCTCCCCTCCACCCCCCCAACTTTGGAGATGCCCCCAACTCTCTCAAGCCCCCCACCCATCTCATTGAGGGTGTTGACATCAACCACCTTGAGATGTTCCTTGAACCCCCTGAGATGTTCCTCAGCTCCATCAGGACCCTCCAAGGACCTCCAGGACCTCAGATCCAACCCCAAAGGACTCCCCCCACCCCCCTCACTTTGGGGGTGCCCCCACACCCACAGTTCCCCACCCTTCTCCTTGATGGTGTTGACATCAACCACCTTGAGATGTTCCTCAACCCCCCTGAGATGATCCTGAACGCCACCAGGACCCTCCAAGGACCTCCAGGAGCTCAGATCTCACCCCAAAGGACTCCCCCCACCCCCCTCACTTTGGGGGTGCCCCCACACCCACAGTTCCCCACCCTTCTCCTTGATGGTGTTGACATCAACCACCTTGAGATGTTCCTCAACCCCCCTGAGATGATCCTGAACGCCACCAGGACCCTCCAAGGACCTCCAGGAGCTCAGATCTCACCCCAAAGGACTCCCCCCCACCCCCCTGACTTTGAGGGTGCCCCCCCCACCACGTCCCCACCCGTCTCATCGACGGCGTTGACGTCGGCGTGGCAGGCGATGAGCTCCTCCACCATCCCCTCCACCGCCAGCCGCGCCGCCAGGATCAGCGCGGTGGAGCCGTCGGCCATGCGGGCGTCCAGGTCCGTCGAGCGGTTCCGGATCAGGATCTGCCGGGGTGAGGGCACCAACCAGGTGGGTGGGTGGGCACGCGGTGCCCCCGTGGCCATGGAAGATGTTCTATGGCATCACCAGGTGCCCCATGGCCACACCGAGTGCCCCACGGCCATGGAAGATGCCCCAGAGACATGGAAGGCGCCCCACGGCCATGGAAGGTGTCCCATGGCATCACCTGGTGTTCCATCACGCCAGGTGCCCCAAGGCCATGGAAGACCCTCCATGATATCACTTGGAGCCCCAAGGCCATGGAAGACCCTCCATGATATCACTTGGAGCCCCAAGGCCATGGAAGACTCTCCATGACATCACCTGGAGCCCCATGACCTCATTGGGTGCCCCATGACCACACCAGGTGCCCTCACCTGGAAGATCCCATGGGCACCTCAAGACCACGTAGGGTGCCTCAGGACCACGTTGGGTGCCCCATGACCACACCCGATGACCATATTGGGCACCCCATGACCATATTGGGCGCCCCATGAAGACACCCCCATGACCATATTGGGCGCCCCATGACCACATTGGGCACCCCACAACCATGTTGGGCACCCCATGGCCACGTTGGGTGCCCCATGACCACACCCCATGACCAAGACAGGTGCCCTCCCCTGGAAGACCCCCTGAACACCTCATGACCACATTAGGTGCCCCATGACCACATTGGGCACTTTATGACCACGTTGGGTGCCCCATGACCACACCCCATGACCATATTGGGTGCCCTATGACCATATTGGGCACCCCATGACCACGTTGGGTGCCCCACGACCACGTTGGGTGTCCCTTGACCACACCCCATGACCATATTGGGCACCCCATGACCACATTGGGCAC
The DNA here is from genome assembly GCA_033556795.1 of Tapera naevia. NCBI lineage: Eukaryota > Metazoa > Chordata > Aves > Cuculiformes > Neomorphidae > Tapera > Tapera naevia. The sequence continues at coordinate 12,311 of JAUMJJ010000529.1, read as the reverse complement.
CCCACGACCACACCCCATGGCCACATTGGGTGCCCCACAACCACGTTGGGTGTCCCTTGACCACACCCCATGACCACACCCCAATGGGCGCGCCAGGTGCCCTCACCTGGAAGACCCCCTGGGCGTCGGCGGTGACGGCCGCGTGCAGGGGGGTCCGTCCTGCCCTGTCCTGCCCGTTGGGGTTGGCACCGGCGCCCAGCAGGCGCTTGGCGGCATCGGCGCGGGCGTAGCGGGCGGCCAGGTGCAGGGCGGTCTCGCCCGTCCGGTCCGTGCGGGCGCCCAGGTTGGCACCTTGGCAGATGAGGTCCCCGATGATGCCCGATGAGGTGTCCTCAGCTCCTTCCTCGTCCTCGGCCACCTCGGCTTCCAGGTGGCCCCCGCAGAAGGAGGCCAACATCAGGGGCGTGAAGCCATCTGCGGGCCGGGGGGTGGGAGGGGGTGCTGGGTGTCTGGGGATGGGACCTGGAGGACCTTCACCACGCCTTTGGTGGCTTCTGGACCCTACAGGAGCTCTACCAGGGCCACGGTGGCCCTCACATCCCCTGGTGGCCTCCACATTCCATGCCCATCCTACCAGGCCCATGGTGGCCACCAAGCCCATGGTGGCCCCCCATGCCCCACATCCATCCTACCTGACCTTGTGGTGGCCCCTAATGGACCTTGTCCATCCTATCTGGCCCCATGATGGCCACCACACCCATGGTGGTCCTCCATAAGCCACATCCATCCTGCCTGGCCCCATGGTGGCCCCCAATGGACCTTCTCCATCCTATCAGGCCCATGCTGGCCACCAAGCCCATGGTGGCCCCCCATGCCTCACATCCCTACCACCTGACCTCATGGTGGCCCCTAATGGACCTTCTCCATCCTACCTGGTCACCAAGCCCATGGTGGCCCTCCATGCCCCACATCCACCCTACCTGGCCCATGGTGGCCCCCCATGGACCACATCCACCCTACGTGGCCCACGGTGCCCCACACCCATAGTTCCCACCACACCCCTGATGCCCTCCTGTGTCCCCAACCCCCTGCAGACCCCAGGTGTCCCCCTCCTCCCCGGTCCCACCTGGCCCACGGACGTTGACGTCCACGTGGTCAGAGTCGAACTCGCCCTGGGGGGGGGTCAGGGCCGTGGCGGGCGGCATCCGGATGTCGGCGGCGACCAAGTGGTGCTGAGTCCACTGGCGGCAGTCGACGGGGTCCTGGGGCTCCACACCCACCTCCTCCACCTGCAGGGACACCCGGTCACGGGGGCACCGGGAGCCCCAACCACAAGGGGGCTGGAACCACCACTCATGAAGGTCTTGGACCTCCATCCATGAAGGTCCTGGATCTCCACCCAGGATGGCGTTGAGACCCCACCCCCATGTAGGTGCTGGAGCCCCACCATGATGGTCCTGGGACCCCCACCCGTGAAGGTCCTGAGACTCCCACCCACGAAGGTCTTGAACCCCCACCTATGAAGGTCCTGGATCCCCACCCATGGAGGCCCTGGATCCCCACCCATGGAGGCCCTGGATCCCCACCCATGGAGGTGCTGGACCCCCACCCATGGAGGTGCTGGACCCCACCCATGGAGGTCTTGGATACCCACCCATGAAGGTCCTGGACCTCCACTCATGAAGGTTTTGGACCCCCAGCCATGGAGGTTCTGAATCTCCACCCAGGATAGTACTAGACCCCCACCATGAAGGTCCTGGTACCCCCACTCATGGAGGTCCTGGGACCCCCACCCATGGAGGTCCTGGACCCCCACCATGAAGGTCCTGGGACCCCCACCCATGGAGGTCCTGGGACCCCCACCCATGAAGGTCTTGGACCTCCACCCATGGAGAACCTGGACCCCCACCCCTGATGGTCCTGGACCTCCACCCATGAAGGTCCTGGACCACCACCCATGGAGAATCTGGACCCCCACCCACAAAGGTGCTGGATATGGGGTACAGGTCCCCCCCTGCCCCCCCAGGTGCCCCCCCAGGTGCCCCCCAGGTACCTTCAGCCTCTTGGCCTCGGGGCAGCTGCCGTCGGGCCCCTCCCCGGGGGGGGCACCCAGGAGGGTCTCCCCCTTCCCTATGGTCCTGGGGGGGGGGTGGGTGGGGACACCCAGTGACTGCCTCCTCCAGTTCAACTGGGACCCCCCCCCCCAGTCCCAGTGCCACCCCCACCCGGGCCCCTCTCCACCCCCCATTCCTCCCAGTTTCCCCAGTGCCCCTCAGTTCCCCATTCCCCCCCGTGCCCCTTGTGCCCCCCAGTGCCCCCCAGCACTCCTCGGTGCCCTCCATTCCCCCCCAGTGCCCCCCATTCCCCCCAGTCACCCCCAGCCCTCCAATGCCCCCAGTCCCTCCCAGTCCCCCAGTCCCCCCTGTGCCCCCCAGTCCCCAATTCCCCCATTCCCCCCTGTGCCCCCTGTGCCCCTCAGTCCCTCCATTCCCCCCTCAGTGTCCTCCAGACCTCCAGTGCCCCCTGTGTCCCCCATTCCCCCCAGTTTCTCCCAGTCCCCCTTGTGTCCCCTGTGCCCCCCAGTCCCCCAATTCCCCCCCAGTCCCTCCCAGTGCCCTCCAGTGCCCGCTTACCTCATGCCCAGCGCATCCTGCCCCAGGGGCTCTCTCCGGTCCCGCTTGCTCTTAGCGCGGCTGAAGCCCTCGGGCACCCAGAGGGTGCTCTGCTCGCGGCGCCGCTTGGCCACCAGCACACCCAGTGCCGCCAGCGCCAGCACCAGCGCCCCGGCCACTGCCACCAGTGGCACCAGCACCCCCGTGCCCGCCGCCTCCGCCACCTTGTCACCTGCCAAGGACGGGGGGGCAGCGTCACCGCGCGGCCACCGCGGAGCTCCCGGGGCAACGAGAGCGTCCTGGTGGTGCCACCATGGAGAATCAAGGGCATTGAAAACATGGTGGTGGTGCCACCACAGAGCACCAGGCATAGGGAGAACATCGTGGTGGTGCCACCATGGAGTTCCAAGCATGGTGAGAACATTGTGGTGGTGCCATCATGGAGCTCCAAGCATGGGGAGAACATCGTGGTGGTGCCACCACGGAGCTCCAAGGGAGATGAGAACATCGTGGTGGTGCCACCATGGAGCACCAAGGATGTTGAGAACATCATGGAGATGCCACCATGGAGTTCCAAGGACATTGAGGAGACCACTATGGAGATCCAAGGGCATTGAGGACATCGTGACGATGCCACCATGGAGCCCTGAGGGTACTGAGAACATTGTGGTGGTGCTACCACGGAGGCATCAAGTGCATTGAGGAGGCCACCATGGAGCTCCGAGGGCTTTGAAAACATCATGGTGGTGCCACCATGGAGCACCAAGGACTTTGAGAACATCATGGAGATGCCACCACGGATCAACCATACAAGGACACCATCATGGAGATGCCACCACAGGGCACCAAGGGCACCTAGAACATCATGGAGATGCCATCATGGAGGCATCAAGTGCATTGAGGGCACCATCATGGAGATGCTACCATGGAGTTCCAAGGGCATTGAGAACATCATGGAGATGCCCCCATGGATCAACCATACAAGGACACCACCGCGGAGATGCCACCATGGAGCACCAAGGGCGGTGAGAACATCACGGAGGTGCCACCATGGAGCACCAAGGATGGTGAGAACATCATGGTGGTGCCACCATGGAGCACCAAGGGCACTGAGGACGCCATAGCGGCGATGCCACCATGGGGCACCCACCTTGGGGGATGCCAAGGTGACATCATCATGGAGGCACCGAGCACGTTGAGGACACCGGGCCCACCCTCCCTGTCCCCAAGAGCTACCAGGAGGTCCCTCACCACGCACGGCCTTGATGGGGAAGGGCAAGTGGAGCCTCTCGAGGGCGGAGAGCGCGGCCAGGAAGGCGGCGGCGCTGCGGCTGTCGGGGAAGCAGCGCTGGGTCTCCCGCGTGCACAGGCGGTTGTCGATCTCCAGGGTCACCACCGAGCTGCGGGGGACACGGGGAGGTCACGGGGGACCTCCACAGCTTCCAGGAGCCTCTGACACATCCCAGCCCCCACAAGCATCCCATCCCATGTCCACCACCCCGTCCCATCCCATCCCATCCCATCCCATCCCATCCCGTCCCATCCCATCCCATGTTCCCCATCCCATCCCATCCTATCCCATCCCACCCCACCCCATATTCCCCATCCCATCCCATGTTCTTCATCCTATCTCCATCTCCATCCCCATCTCCATCCCTATCTCCATCCCCATTTCCAATCTCCATCCCATCCACAATCCATGTTCTCCATCTCCATCTCCATTTCCAATCTCCATCTCCATCTCTATCCCATCTCCATCCCATCCACCACCATCCACAACCCATGTTCTCCATCCCCATCTCAATCTCCATCCCCATCTCAATCTCCATCCCCATCTCCATCTCCATCTCCATCCCATCCCATCCCATCCCATCCCATCCCATCCCATCCCATCCCATCCCATCCCATCCCATCCCATGTTCTCCACCCCTTTTCCAGTCTCCATCTCCATCTCCATCTCCATCTCCATCTCCATCTCCATCCCATCCCTTCCCATCCCATCCCATCCCATCCCATCCCATCCCATCCCATCCCATCCCATCCCATCCCATCCCATCCCATCCCATCCCATCCCATCCCATGGTCTACACCCCTTTTCCAGTCTCCATCTCCATCTCCATCTCCATCTCCATCCCATCCCATTCCATCCCATCCCATCCCATCCCATCCCATCCCATCCCATCCCATCCCATCCCATCCCATCCCATCCCATCCCATCCCATCCCATCCCATCCCATCCCATCCCATCCCATCCCATCCCATCCCCATCCCCATCCCATCCCATTCCATCCCATGTTCTCCACCCCTTTTCCAGTCTCCATCTCCATCTCCATCTCCATCTCCATCCCCATCTCCATCTCCATCTCCATCTCCATCTCCATCTCCATCTCCATCTCCATCTCCATCATCTCCATCTCCATCCCATCCCATCCCATCCCATCCCATCCCCATCCCCATCCCATCCCATCCCATTCCATCCCATGTTCTCCACCCCTTTTCCAGTCTCCATCTCCATCTCCATCCCATCCCATCCCATCCCATCCCATCCCATCCCATCCCATCCCATCCCATCCCATCCCATCCCATGTTCTACACCCCTTTTCCAGTCTCCATCTCCATCCCCATCTCCATCTCCATCTCCATCTCCATCTCCATCTCCATCTCCATCTCCATCTCCATCATCTCCATCTCCATCCCATCCCATCTCCATCCCATCCCATCCCATCCCATCCCATCCCATCCCATCCCATCCCATCCCATCCCATCCCATCCCATCCCATCCCATCCCATCTCCATCCCATCCCATCCCATCCCATCTCCATCCCATCCCATCCCATCCCATCCCATCCCATCCCATCCCATCCCATCCCATCCCATCCCATCCCATCCCATCCCATCCCATCTCCATCCCATCCCATCCCATCCCATCCCATCCCATCCCATCCCATCCCATCCCCATCTCCATCCCATCCCATCCCATCCCATCCCATCCCATCTCCATCCCATCCCATCCCATCCCATCCCATCCCATCCCATCCCATCCCATCCCATCCCATCTTCATCCCATCCCATCCCATCTCCATCCCATCCCATCCCATCCCATCCATCTCCATCCCCTCCCATCCCATCCCATCCCATCCCATCCCATCCCATCCCATCCCATCCCATCCCATCCCATCCACCACCCACGTTCCCCATCCCCATCTCCATCATCTCCATCTCCAACCCCCACCCCCCACCCCCACCTCACCCTATGACCTCCTCCTCCTCCTCCTCCTCCTCCTCCTCCTCCCTCCTCCCGCTCCTCCTCCTCCTGCTGCTCCCCCGGGGGGGGGTTCCCCGGTAGGGTTGGATCATGCAGGAGCCGTCGGGGCGGCGGCGGAATCGCAGCGAGGTGCGGAGGAGGGCGCTGAGGCGCTGCAGGAAGGCACCGCTGCTCCTCCGCAGCTCCTCGGGGGGCAGCAGGACCGTGACCACCAGGACCCCGCTGGCCAGAGCCTCGGGCACCTCCCGGGCACAATCCAGCCCGTCCCAGCCGCACTCGGCGCTGTTGCACCCTTGGTCGCAGCGCCCATCGGCGAAGTGGTCGGAGCAGTATTGCTCGTAGAGAGGGCTGCGGGGAGATGGGGGGGGGGGGGGGGACACACGGAGATTGAGGGGGGGGTGTGGGGAGGTGGGGGGCACCGGGGGGGTGTGGGGAGATGGGGGGCACCGGGGGGGTGTGGGGAGGTGGGGGGGTATCGGGGGGGTGTGGAGAGGTGGGGGGTATCGGGGGGGTGTGGGGAGGTGGGGGGTATCGGGGAGTGGGGAGATGGGGGGGGTGGGGGGACACGGAGCTTGAGGGGGGGTTGTGGGGAGGTGGGGGGGCACCGGGGTGGGGAGATGGGGGGTATCAGGGATGTGGGGACATGGGGGGCACCGGGGGGGTGTGGGGAGATGGGGGGCACCGGGGGGGTGTGGGGAGGTGGGAGTATCGGGAGTGGGGAGATGGGGGGGGTGGGGGACACGGAGCTTGAGAGGGGGGGTGTGGGAAGGTGAGGGCACCGGGGGGCTGTGGGGAGATGGGGGGCACCGGGGGGTGTGGGGAGGTGGGGGGTATCGGGGATGTGGGGGAGATGGGGGGCACCGGGGGGGGTGTGGGGAGAATGGGGGGTATCGGGGGGGGTGTGGGAGAGGTGGGGAGGCATCGGGGGGGTGTGGGGAGGTGGGGGGTATCGGGGAGTGGGGAGATGGGGGGGATATGGGGATGTGGGGGGGCACCAGGGATGTGGGGAGATGGGGGGCACCAGGGGGTGTGGGGAGGTGGGGGGTATCGGGGAGTGGGGAGATGGGGGGGGATGTGGGGATGTGGGGGGCACCAGGGATGTGGGGAGATGGGGGGCACAGGGGGGGTGTGGGAGGTGGGGGTATCTGGGAGTGGGGAGATGGGGGGCATCGGGGGGTGTGGGAAGATGGGGGGGGTGTGGGGAATAGGAGGGGCACCTGGGGCTGGGGAGATGGGTGGCACAGGGGTGGAGGAGTGGGTAGGTGGGGGACCGGGGTGTGCTGGGGTGACAGGGGGCGGCAGGGGTACAGAAGGGTGGCATTTGGAACAGGGGGTGCTGGGGGGTGCCCGGGGAGTGCTCAGGGGTGCCGGGGGGGGGGGTGCCGGGGGATGCCGGGGGGTGCCCGGGGTGTTACCCGGGGGGTGCCCGGGGGGTGCCTGGGGTGTGCCTGATGGGTGTCAGGGGGTGCCAGGGGGGGGTGTCGCGCGGGGGGGGGTGCCCGGGGGTGCCCTCACTTGCAGGCGCCGGGGGGCTCGCGGCACTCGAAGCTGTCGAACAGGCAGGGGGCGCTGTCGCAGCCGAGGTCGCAGCGGCCGTTGTTGAAGAGGGGGGGGCACTCGGGGCGCTGGCAGTGCCCCCAGGGGTCCCCCACCCGCAGCGAGCAGTCCCCCCCCGTCCCAGCGGCACCCGGGGCTGTTGCACTCCCGGTGACAAACGCCGTCCCCCCCTTTGTCCCCCCACAACCCCCCACACTCCGGCTCGTGGAGGGGGGGGTCTTGAGGACCCTCTTGGCATCGGGGACCCCCGAAACCTGGGGGGCAGAGGCAGAAGGCGAAGGGGGGTCTTGGGGAGGGGACGCAGGTGCCCCCGTTGTGGCAGCTGCCGGGGGGGCAGGTGGCGTTTTGGGGGTGGCACTGGGGGCCCCAAAGCCAGGGGGGCAGAGGCAGAGGGGGCCGGCGGGGGGGGGCACACAGGACCCCCCGTTGGCACAGGCGAGGTCACGGCAGGAGGGGGCGCGGCGCTCGCAGCGGGGGCCAACGAAACCCTGGGGGGGGGGGGGGGGAGAGAGAAATGGGGGGGTCAGGGTGAGGGGGGCACCCACAGGGTGGGGGGGGCACAATGAAGGGGCACCTAGAGTGGGCGGGGATCCCAAAGTGGGGGGCACCCAGAGTGGTGTTTGTAGGGGGGGGGGGATGAAACCCTTGTGGGGGGGGGGGTCAGGGTGGGGGGGCACCCACAATGTGAAGGGGGCACAATGAGGGGGCACCCAGAGTTGGGAGGGGCTCCCAAAGTGGGGGGCACCCAGAGCGGCGCTCGCAGGGGGGCTGCTGAAACCCTGGGGGGGGGAGAGAGAGAAGGGTGGGGGTGGTCAGGGTGGAGGGGTCACCCACAGGGTGGGGTGGTCACAATAAGGGGGCACCTAGAGTGGGGGGGGGGGGTCACCCAAAGTGGGAATGGGGGAGTCCCAAAGTGGGGGGGCACCAAGAGTGGCGCTCGCAGCAGGGGCCACCAAAACCCTGGGGAGGGGGAGGTCAGGGTGGGTGGGGGGGTCCCAAATTTGAGGGGGCACCCAGAGCAGTGCTTGCAGTGGGGGCCACGGAAACCCCGGGGGGAGGGAGAGAAATGGAGGGGGGGGGGGGGGGGGACACGGGGTGAGGGGGGCACCCACAATGGGAGGGTGGGCACAATGAGGGGGCACCCAGAGTTGGAGGGGACTGCACCGAAACACTGGAGGGAGAAGACATTTGGGGGGGGGCTCAGGGGGACTTGGGGTGCCCCCACCCCAGCTCTCAGCCCCCTGTCCAGCCAAAGGCACCCCCCCCTGCATGGCTTAGGGTGCCCCCCCCATGCCCACCAATGCCCCCCCCCCCAACCCCAACAGCTTGGGGTGCCCCCTCACCCCCCATGCCCACTCTGTGCTACCCCCCCAGTCCCAGCTGGGCACAGGGGGAGGTTGGGAGGTGCTGGGGGGGTGCCAGGGGGTATCTGGGGGTGCCAGCCCCCCCCCCCCCACTCACCGGAGGGCAGCGGCAGATGAAGCCGTGGGGGGCGCGGGGCTCAGGTTGGCAGCGCCCACCGTGGTGGCAGGGCTGGGACTGGCAGGGGGTCACCGGGCTCTGGCACCGTTGGCCTGGAACAGGGGGAGGGGGGGGGCAAGGGGGGGGTGTCAGGGTGGGTCAGGGACCCCCAAGGAGGGGCATGGGGCACCCAGAGGGGGCATGGGGCACCCTGCACCCCTCCCTCAGCCTCCCCAAAGCCTCTGCCCACCCTGGACTTCCCTGGCACCTCCAGCCCCCCCTCCCAAAACAGCCCCTCCCCCAAATCCTCTCACTCCCTGGCACCCCCTGCACCACCCTGGCACCCCCTGCCCCCCCATGTCCGCCCCCAACTGGTGAACCTGGGGTGACAGAGACAGCGGAAGGTGTTGGGACCGCTTGGCACCCCCAGACCCCCTGGCACCCCCAGACCCCCTGATACCCTTAGACCTCCTGGCACCCCCTGGGCACCCCCAGACCCCCTGGCACCCCTAGACCCCCTGGTACCCTTAGACCCCCTGGCACCCCCAGACCACCCTGGCACCCCATGCCTCCCTCCCTGCAGTGAACCCGGCGTGACAGAGGCAGCAGAAGGTGTTGGGACCCCTTGGCACCCCTAGACCCCATGGAACCCCTAGACTTCCTGGTACCCCCTGGCACCCCCCTGCCCCCCCATGTCCCCCCCCCCCCGCCCCACCGGTGAAGCCAGGGTGGCAGAGGCAGCGGAAGGCGTTGTCCCCCTGGACGCAGGCGCGGGTGCCAGGGGGGTGGCACGGGTGGCTGTGGCACTCGTTGAGGTCCCCCTCGCAGCGGGCACCCGTGAAGCCGGGGGGGCAGAGGCAGCTGAACCCCCCCACCTCGTCCACGCAGGTCCCGTTGTGGTGGCACCGCGGGGGCACCGTGTCCGGGGTGGGGGCGCAGTCGTCCTCGTTGATCTCGCAGAGGACACCTATGGGTGGGGGGACACACGCATGGTTGGGTGGTGCCACCATGGTTGGGACAACCCTGATGGGTGCCACCATCGTTGGGGAGAACCTGGTCATGGCCACCATGGTTGGGGGTCATGGGGACACGCCTTGGTGCCACCATGGGGTGGGATAAGGGGACCCTGATGGGTGCTACCATGGCTGGGGACACCTTGATGGGTGCCACCATGGTTGGGGAGAACCTCATTGTGGCCACCATGGTTGGGGGGACATGGGGACACTCCTTGGTGCCACCATGGTTGGGGACAACCCTGATGGGTGCCACCGTGGTGCGAAGACCCTCTTCATGGGCACAGCGGGACTTTCCACCACCCACCCAGATGTGGGAGGACCCTTCCCACCAGCACCCAAGGCCATGGGGTCCCCTCCCACCACCCAAGGGTCCCCGCATGCCCACCCCGGGTGCCAGGGGGGCAGGAGCAGAGGTGACGTCCCACGAGGTCGATGCAGGTGCCCCCGTGCTGGCAGGGCTGCGATTGGCACTCGTCCACCTCCACCTCGCACTCGGCGCCCACGAAGCCCGTCGGGCACTGCAGGGACATCACCCACAGGTGCTACCACCAGGACCACCACCCCCTCCCCACCTCAGGGCCAGGGGGTGGGGGTGACGGGCACCCAGGGGCACCCCAAAAGGGTGTGGTGGGTTGAGTTGAGTTGGGTTGGGTCGGATTGAATTGGGTTGAGTTGAGTTGTTGGATTGGGTTGGGTTGAGTAGAGTTGGGTTGAGTTGGATTGGGTGAGTTGGGTTGGGTTGGATTGACTTGAGTTGAGTTGGATTGAGTTGAGTTGAGTTGAATTGAGTTGAGTTGAGTTGAGTTGAGTTGAGTTGAGTTGAGTTGAGTTGAGTTGAGTTGAGTTGAGTTGAGTTGAGTTGGGTTGGATTGAGTTGAGGTGAGTTGGGTTGGGTTGAGTTGAGTTGAATTGAGTTGAGTTGGGTTGGGTTGGCTTGAGTTGAGTTGGGTTGTGTTGTGTCGTGTTGGGTTGGGTTGAGTTCAGTTCAGTTGAGTTGGGTTGGGTTGGGCTGGGTTGTGTTGAGTTCAGTTGAGTTGGTTGGGTTGAGTTCAGTTGGGTTGTGTTGAGTTGTTGGATTGGGTTGGGTTGGGTAGAGTTGGGTTGAGTTGAGTTGGGTGAGTTGGGTTGGGTTGGATCGACTTGAGTTGAGTTGGGTTGGGATGAGTTGAGTCGAGTTGAGTTGGGTTGGGTTGAGTTGGATTAGGTTGGGTTGAGGTGAGTTGGGTTGGGTTGAGTTGAGTTGAATTGAGTTGAGTTGGGTTGGGTTGGCTTGAGTTGAGTTGGGTTGTGTTGTGTCGTGTTGGGTTGAGTTCAGTTCAGTTGAGTTGGGTTGGGTTGAGTTCAGTTGGGTTGTGTTGAGTTGTTGGATTGGGTTGAGTTGGGTTGGGTAGAGTTGGGTTGAGTTGAGTTGGGTGAGTTGGGTTGGGTTGGATCGACTTGAGTTGAGTTGGGTTGGGATGAGTTGAGTCGAGTTGAGTTGAGTTGAGTTGGGTTGGGTTGAGTTGGATTAGGTTGGGTTGAGTTCGTTTGGATTGGATTGGGTTGAGTTGGGTTGGGTTGGATTGAGTTGGGTTGGGTGGGTTGGGTTGGGTTGGGTTGGGTTGGGTTGGGTTGGGTTGAGTTGGGTTGGGAGAGCACCCATAGGTGCTCCAGGGTGGAGGAACCCATCACCCAGTGCTGCCACCACACTGGGGTGATGCCACCCTTGTTGGCGGGAGATGGATGGGCACCCTGGGGTGTCCCCAGACTGGGGAGGGTGGAAATGGGTGCCAGCACCTCTGGGTGCTCGAACTGGTGGGCATTGGTGTCCCCTGGCACCCATGGGTGCCCTCACCTGGCATCGCTGGCCGGGCTGGCAGCGCTTGTGGGGCTCCTGGCAGCGGGCGCCGGTGAAGCCGTCCTGGCAGAGGCACCGGTGCCCGGTGGTGCCCGCGGCCACACAGCGCCCACGGCCCAGGCAGAGTGCGGCCACGGGGACACCTGGGGACAGGGACACGGGCACGGGCACCTCAGCCCCTTCCCAGTCCCCCCAGTGCCCCAAACTGGGAGAGCACCCAGGTACCTGGGCAACTCAGTCCCCTCCCAGTGCCCCTGGTGCCCCCAACTGGGAGGGCACCCAGGTGCCTGTGCCCCCTCCCAGTCCTCCCAGTGCCCCCAGTATCCCTGACCTAGGAGGGCAGCGGCGGCGGCGCAGGTGACGTTTGGGACATCGAGGTCCAGGGGGGTCTGCGAGGAGCGGGGGTCAGGGTGGGGGGCACCCAGAGGGCACCTTAATGGGTCCCCCCCAACCTGTGCCCCCCCACCAGGTGCCACCCCCTTCTCACCTGTGCCCTCCCCCACCTGATGCCTCCCTCTCACCTGGCCCCCCCCAACCCCTGGGTGCCCCCCCCCCTTACTGGGTGCCACCCCCTGAGTGACCCCACACACACCTGCCCCTCCCCCCAACCTGTCCCACTCCCC
>JAUMJJ010000528.1:0-41948 GCA_033556795.1 Tapera naevia | reverse complement strand
GGCGATTGGGGGCAGGAAGGGGGGGTCGGGGGATGGGGGGGGTCAGATGGGGGGGATGGGGATGGGGGCGGGGATGGGGCAACGGGGGGGGTGATGGGAGGTGGGGAGGGGGGATAAGGGGGGGTCGGGGGGTTGCTGGGGATGTGGGGGAGGAGTGATGGGGTTGGGGGGTCGATGAGGGGGTGGGAGAAGGATTGGGGGGGTGGGGGATAACGGGGGGGTGGGGGGGAGATGGCGAAGGGGATTTGGGGCAGTGGGTGGGGGGATGGGGGGGGTCGGGAGGGGGTGATGTGGGGTGGGGGAGGGTCAGGGATGGAGGAAGATGGGGAAGGGGGGCAATGGGGGGAGATGGGCGGGATGGAGGGGGGAGCAATGGGGATGGAGGGGGGGGTTGGGGGAGGGGTGATGGGCTTGGGGAGGGGGCGATGGGGGGGGGGGGTTGGGAGGGTCGGAGAGGTGGGGGGGGAGGGGCAAGGCTGGAGCTGGAGGACGAAAGGACAGAAGGGCCGGGGTGGGGGAGGGGCGCTATGGGGGGGGGGGTGGGGGGTGGGGGAGGGGATGTGGGGCGCTATGGGGTGGGGATGGGGTGGGGGGCGGTGGGGGGGAGGGGCAGAGCCCCCGCTCTCGCCTTCTCCACCGGCTCCGGCTGCGCTGGCGGCGGCTGCAAAAACACCGGGGGGGGGAAGGGTTAAATGGGGAGGGGGGGGTGGGGGGTGGGGGTGGGGGAGATGGGGGAGGGGCGTCAGGGAGAGACCCCGCCCCCCCCCGCTGCGGCACCGCCCCTCCCCCCACCGTGGGGGGACCCGTGGAGCCCCATTGACCCCCACTGAGACCCCATTGACCCCCACTGAGCCCCATTGAACCCCCATTGAGCCCCTTTGATCCCCTTTGACCCCCATTGAGCCCCATTGACCCCTACTGAGCCCCTTTGACCCCCATTGAGCCCCATTGAGCCCCATTGAGACCCCATTGACCCGTATTGAGCCCCATTGAGCCCCATTGACCCCCATTGAGCCCCTTTGATCCCCATTGACCCCATTGACCCCCACTGAGCCCCTTTGACCCCATTGAGCCCCATTGAGCCCCATTGAGACCCCATTGACCTGTATTGAGCCCCATTGAGCCCCATTGAGCCCCACTGCACCCCATTGAACTCCATCGAGCCCCATTGCTGCCCATTGACCTCATTGAGCCCCTTTGACCCCCCACTGAGCCCCACTGAGCCCCATTGAACCCCAGTGAATCCCAGTGAACCCCAGTGAACCCCTTGAACCTCGAGCCCCATTGAACCCCATTGAATCCCCATTGCAGCCCCTTTGACCCCCATTGAACCCCACTGAACCCTTGAACCCCATTGAACCCCCCATTGAGCTCCACTGAACCCCCATTGGACCCCACTGAGCCCCCATTGAACCCCATTGACCCCCACTGAACCTCCATTGCAGCCCCTTTGAACCCCAGTTCTGCCCCCACTGCACCCCATTGAGCTCCATTGAACCCCCATTGAGCCCCATTGCTGCCCCATTGACCCCCATTAAGCCCCAGTTCTGCCCCCATTGCTGCTCCATTGAACCCCACTGAGCCCCATTGAGCCCCATTGCACCCCATTGACCCCATTGAACCCCCATTGAGCCCCCATTGAACTCCATTGAACCCTTTGAACGCCATTGAGCCCCACTGACCCCCATTGAACCCCATTGAGCCCCATTGGACCCCATTGAACCCCATTGAACCCCATTGAACCCCCATTGAACCTCCATTGCAGCCCCTTTGACCCCCATTGACCCCCATTGCTGCCCCATTGACCCCATTGAGCCCCAGTTCTGCCCCCATTGCTGCTCCATTGAACCCCACTGAGCCCCATTGAGCCCATTGCACCCCATTGATCCCCATTGAACCCATTGAACCCCATTGAGCCCCACTGACCCCCATTGAACCCCACTGAGCCCCCATTGAACCCCATTGAACCCCATTGAACCCCATTGAACCCCATTGAGCCCCACTGAACCCCCATTGAACCTCCATTGCAGCCCCTTGGACCCCCATTGACCCCCATTGCTGCCCCATTGACCCCATTGAGCCCCAGTTCTGCCCCCACTGCAGCCCCATTGAGCCCCATTGCTGCCCCACTGGGCCCCATTGAACCCCCAGTGAGCCCCAGTGAGCCCCATTGCTGCCCCATTGGGACCCAGTGAGCCCCAATTCTGCCCCACTGAGACCCATTGAGCCACATTGAACCCCATTGAGCCCCAATTCTGCCCCATTGCTGCCCCACTGAACCCCATTGAGCCCCATTGCTGCTCCATTGAACCCCCATTAAGCTCCAGTGAGCCCCACTGAGCCCCATTGCTGCCCCACTGGGCCCCACTGAACCCCCATTAAGCCCCAGTGAGCCCCAATTCTGCCCCATTGCGCCCCATTGCACCCCGCTGCTGCCCCATTGACCTCCATGGCTGCCCCATAGATGAGGGGGGAGGGTACCCTCCCACCCCTCCCCCCCGGGGACCCCAGATCCGGTCTCCCCCCCCCTCCCCCTCTATAAATAGAAACGGGGGAACCCGAGCCGGGGCACCCCTCCCCCACCCGAGATCCGGGGCGGGGGGGAGATGGGGGGGAGAAACTGGGAGACAGTGGAGGAATATTGGGAGGGACTGGGAGATACCAGAAGGCACTGGAATATGTTTGGGGTACACTGGGAGATACTGGGAGATAACTGGATGAACCTGGTGGGACACTGGGATGGCACTGGGAGACACTGGGGGGGGATACTGGGAGATTCTGGGAGATACTGGATGGCACTGGGAGATGCTGGAGGATACTGGAGGACATTTGTGAGGATATTGGGGTGAAAAACTGCAATTTGGGGGGGGGGAATCATTGTTTTGGGGTTGTTTCTGAGGGGATTTGGGGTGAAAAAAGCTCATTTTTGGGCATTTGTGAGGATTTTGGGGGTGAAACCCTTAATTTTGGGGCATTTGTGAAGATTTGGGGGTGAAACTCCTCGTTTTGGGGCATTTGTGAGGATTTGGGGGTGAACCCCTTCATTTTGGGACATTTGTGAGGATTTTGGGGTGAAATTCCTCATTTTTGGGGCATTTGTGAGGATTTGGGGTGAAACCCTGCATTTTGGGGCATTTGTGAGGATTTGGGGGTGAACCCCTTCATTTTGGGACATTTGTGAGGATTTTGGGGTGAAATTCCTCATTTTTGGGGCATTTGTGAGGATTTGGGGGTGAAACTCCTCATTTTTGGGGGCATTTGTGAGGATTTGGGGGTGAAACCCTTAATTTTGGGGTATTTGTGAGGATTTTGGAGTGAAACTCCTCATTTTTGGGGCATTTGTGAGGATTTGGGGTGAAACCCTTCAATTTTGGGGCATTTGTGAGGATTTTGGGGGTGAAACTCCTCATTTTGGGGGCATTTGTGAGGATTTGGAGGTGAAACCCTTAATTTGGGGCATTTGTGAGGATTTTGGGTGAAACTCCTCATTTTTTTGGGGGCATTTGTGAGGATTTGGGGTGAAACCCTTCATTTTGGGGAATTTGTGAGGATTTGGGGGTGAACCCCTTAATTTTGGGTATTTGTGAGGATTTTGGGGTGAAATTCCTCATTTTGGGGGCATTTGTGAGGATTTGGGGTGAAACTCCTCATTTTGGGGGCATTTGTGAGGATTTGGGGTGAAACCCTTCAATTTTGGGGCATTTGTGAGGATTTTGGGGGTGAAACTCCTCATTTTGGGGGCATTTGTGAGGATTTGGAGGTGAAATCCTTAATTTTGGGGCATTTGTGAGGATTTTGGGTGAAACTCCTCATTTTTTGGGGGCATTTGTGAGGATTTGGGGTGAAATCCTTCATTTTGGGGAATTTGTGAGGATTTTGGGTGAAACTCCTCATTTTTTGGGGGCATTTGTGAGGATTTGGGGGTGAAACTCCTCATTTTGGGGGGTGAAACTCCTCATTTTGGGGGTGAAACCCTTCAATTTTGGGGCATTTGTGAGGATTTTGGGGGTGAAACTCCTCATTTTGGGGGCATTTGTGAGGATTTGGAGATGAAACCCTTAATTTGGGGGCATTTGTGAGGATTTTGGGTGAAACTCCTCATTTTTGGGGGGCATTTGTGAGGATTTGGGGTGAAACCCTTCATTTTGGGGCATTTGTGAGGATTTTGGGTGAAACTCCTCATTTTTGGGGGGCATTTGTGAGGATTTGGGGTGAAACCCTTCATTTGGGGGCATTTGTGAGGATTTTGGGTGAAACTCCTCATTTTTGGGGGGCATTTGTGAGGATTTGGGGTGAAACCCTTCATTTTGGGGCATTTGTGAGGATTTGGGGGTGAACCCCTTAATTTTGGGGCATTTGTGAGGATTTTGGGGTGGAATTCCTTATTTTTGGGGCATTTGTGAGGATTTGGGGGTGAAACTCCTCATTTTTGGGGCATTTGTGAGGATTTGGGGGTGAACCCCTTAATTTTGGGGTATTTGTGAGGATTTTGGGTGAAATTCCTCATTTTGGGGCATTTGTGAGGATTTTGGGGGTGAAACCCCTCATTTTTGGGGGCATTTGTGAGGATTTGGGGGTGAAACCCTTAATTTTGGGGTATTTGTGAGGAATTTGGGGTGGAATTCCTTATTTTTGGGGCATTTGTGAGGATTTAGGGGTGAAACTCCTCATTTTTGGGGCATTTGTGAGGATTTGGGGGTGAACCCCTTAATTTTGGGGTATTTGTGAGGATTTTGGGGTGAAATTCCTCATTTTGGGGGCATTTGTGAGGATTTGGGGTGAAACCCTTCAATTTTGGGGCATTTGTGAGGATTTTGGGGTGAAACCCCTCATTTTTGGGGGCATTTGTGAGGATTTTGGGGTGAAACTCCTCATTTTGGGGGCATTTGTGAGGATTTGGGGTGAAACCCTTCAATTTTGGGGCATTTGTGAGGATTTTGGGGGTGAAACTCTTCTTTTTTGGGGGCATTTGTGATGATTTTGGGGTGAAACTCCTTATTTTTAGGGCATTTATGAGGATTTGGGGGTGAAACCCTTCATTTTTGGGGCATTTGTGAGGATTTTGGGGTGAAACTCCTCATTTTGGGGGCATTTGTGAGGATTTTGGGGGTGTTAGGGGAGGGCTGTGCGGGGTTTCGGGGTGAAAGTCCCAGATTTGGGGTGTGTCCGTACAGGTTCGTGTGGCCGCACCCACGGGTGCCCCGAGCACGCGATGGGCCCAGGTGTGGTCGCCGCCCGTGGTGACGTCACCGGGCAAAGGGCGTCCCCACCCCACGGGACCTTTGGGTGGCCCCGCCCTGGGCTGGGAACTGACGGAGGGGGAACTGGGAGACACTGAGAAACACTGGGAGGCACTGGAAGAACCTTGTGGGACACTGGGAGACACTGGGAGGGTGCTGGGAGACACTGGGAGACACTGGAAGAACCTTGTGGCACACCGGGAGGGCACTGGGAGACACTGGAAGGGCACTCGGAGACACTGGGAGACACTGGAAGGGCACTGGGAGACACTGGGAGGCACTGGAAGGCACTGGAAGAACCTTGTGGGACACTGGGAGGGCACTGGGAGACACTGGGAGGGCACTGGGAGACACTGGGAGACACTGGAAGAACCTTGTGGCACACCAGGAGGGCACTGGGAGACACTGGGAGACACTGGAAGGGCACTGGGAGACACTGGGAGACACTGGAAGAACCTTGTGGCACACCGGGAGGGCACTCGGAGACACTGGAAGGGCACTCGGAGACACTGGGAGACACTGGAAGGGCACTGGGAGACACTGGGAGGCACTGGAAGGCACTGGAAGAACCTTGTGGGACACTGGGAGGGCACTGGGAGACACTGGGAGGGCACTGGGAGACACTGGGAGACACTGGAAGAACCTTGTGGCACACCAGGAGGGCACTGGGAGACACTGGGAGACACTGGAAGGGCACTCGGAGAACCTGTGGGACACTGGGAGGCACTGGGAGACACTGGGAGGGCACTGGGAGACACTGGGAGGCACTGGAAGAACCTCGTGGGACACTGGGAGGGCACTGGGAGACACTGGAAGTACCTTGTGGGACACTGGGGGGGCACTGGGGGGGTCCCTCAGTCCGTCCCTGCACCCCTTTCTCCTGCCAAGGCCACCCAGCACCAGGACAGCCCCATCCCCACGTCCCCACCAGGAACCAGGACCTCCCCGTGTCCCACGGCCCCACCAAGCGCCTTGAGAGCACCTCCAACACCATCTCCACCTCCAACACCTCCAACACCTCCAACACCACCTCCAACACCACCTCCAACACCTCCTCCTCCTCCTCCAACACCTCCAACACCATCTCCATCTCCACCACCACCTCCTCCTCCAACACCACCACCACCTCCTCCACCACCACAACCTCCACCACCTCCATCTCCACCTCCTCCTCCAACACCACCACCACCTCCTCCACCTCCTCCACCTCCACCACCTCCAACACCACCTCCAACCCCACCTCCACCTCTACCACCTCCTCCTCCTCCACCACCACCACCTCCTCCACCCTCTCCACCTCCAACACCTCCAACACCTCCATCTCCACCTCCACCACCTCCTCCTCCACCTCCAACACCTCCAACACCACCTCCATCTCCACCACCACCTCCTCCTCCTCCACCACCACCTCCTCCTCCTCCACCACCACAACCTCCACCACCTCCATCTCCACCTCCACCACCTCCACCTCCACCTCCTCCTCCAACACCACCACCACCTCCTCCACCCCCTCCACCTCCAACACCTCCACCACCACCTCCATCTCCATCTCCACCACCTCCATCCCCACCTCCACCTCTACCACCTCCTCCTCCTCCTCCACCACCACCTCCTCCACCCTCTCCACCTCCAACACCTCCACCACCTCCACCTCCACCACCTCCACCACCACCTCCATCTCCACCTCCTCCTCCACCACCACCACCACCTCCTCCACCCTCTCCACCTCCAACACCTCCACCACCTCCATCTCCACCTCCACCACCAACCTCCACCACCACCACCTCCTCCTCCACCTCCACCACCTCCATCTCCACCTCCAACACCACTTCCACCGCCTCCAACACCACCTCCACCTCCACCACCTCCATCCCCACCTCCTCCTCCACCTCCACCACCTCCATCTCCACCTCCAACACCACTTCCACCACCTCCAACACCACCTCCACCTCCACCACCTCCTCCTCCACCTCCTCCTCCACCACCACCACGCCCTCCACCTCCAACACCTCCACCACCTCCATCTCCACCTCCACCAGGGCGAGGTGATGATGTCTCACCTTACCCCTCCCCATCACCACGACCCAGACAGTGGGGACAAAGGTCCAAGCCACTCCTCTACCATCATCTTTCTCCTGCCACCTCCTCCTCCTCCTCCTCCTCTCCCCGGGCACGAGGGTTCAATCGGCCACCAGCAACCGGGGAGGAAGGACACGGCCAAGGCCACGGCCATGGCGGGGAGGACACGGGGCTGGGTGGTCGTCCTCCTCGGCTGGGCGATGGCAGGTGAGATTGGGGACCAGGGGAAAGGGGAGGGGGGAAGGTGGGAGAGGGTGGAGAAGGTGGGAGAGGGTGGGGAGGGACTGTGGGTGGTGGTGGGAGGTGAGATTGGAAGCCCACCAGGAGAAGAGAAGAGGGGAGAGGGTGGAGAGGGTCTATGGATAGGCCCAGGTGGTGGGAGGTGGGTTTGGAAGCCCACCAGGAAAAGGGAAGGTGGAGAAGGTGGGAGAGGGGGAAGAAGGTTGGAGAGGGTGGGGAGGGACTGTGGGTGGTGGTGGGAGGTGAGATTGGAAGCCCACCAGGAGAAGGGAAGGTGGAGAAGGTGGGAGAGGGGGAAGAAGGTGGGAGAGGGTCTGTGGATGGTCCTGGGGAGTGGGAGGTGAGTTTGGAAGCCCACCAGGAAGGGGAAGGTGGGAGAGGGTGGAGAAGGTGGAAGAGGGATGGTCCTGGGGAGTGGGAGGTGAGTTTGGGATCCCACCAGGAGAAGAGAAGGTGGAGAAGGTGGGAGAGGGTGGAGAAGATGGAAGAGGGTCTGTGGATGGTCCTGGGGCATGGGAGGTGAGTTTGGGATCCCACCAGGAAAAGAGAGGGTGGAGAAGGTGGGAGAGGGTGGAGAAGGGGGGAGAGGGTCTGTGGATGGTTCTGGGGAGTGGGAGGTGAGTTTGGGATCCCACCAGGAAAAGAGAAGGTGGAGAAGGTGGGAGAGGGTCTGTGGATGGTCCTGGGTGGTGGAAGGTGAGTTTGGGATCCCATGAGGAAGGAGGAAGGTGGAGAAGGTGGGAGAGGGTGGAGAGGGTCTGAGGATGATGCTGGGTGGTGGGAGGTGAGGTTGGGGACCCACCAGGAAAAGAGAGGGTGGAGAAGGTGGGAGAGGGTGGAGAAGATGGGAGAGGGTCTGTGGATGGGCCTGGGGAGTGGGAGGTGATGTTGGAAGCCCACCAGGAAGGGAGAAGGTGGGAGAGGGTGGAGAAGATGGGAGAGGGGGGAGAAGATGGAAGAGGGTCTAAGGATGGTCCTGGGGAGTGGGAGGTGAGTTTGGGATCCCACCAGGAAAAGAGAGGGTGGAGAAGGTGGGAGAAGGTGGAGAAGGTGGGAGAGGGGGGAGAGGGTCTATGGATGGTCCTGGGGAGTGGGAGGTGAGTTTGGGATCCCACCAGGAAAAGAGAAGGTGGAGAAGGTGGGAGAGGGTGGAGAAGATGGAAGAGGGTCTGTGGATGGTCCTGGGTGGTGGGAGGTGATATTGGAAGCCCACCAGGAAGGGAGAAGGTGGGAGAGGGTGGAGAAGATGGGAGAGGGTGGAGAAGATGGAAGAGGGTCTAAGGATGGTCCTGGGGAGTGGGAGGTGATGTTGGAAGCCCACCAGGAAGGGAGAAGGTGGGAGAGGGTGGAGAAGATGGAAGAGGGTCTATGGATGGTCCTGGGGAGTGGGAGGTGAGTTTGGGATCCCACCAGGAAAAGAGAAGGTGGAGAAGGTGGGAGAGGGTCTGTGGATGGTCCTGGGTGGTGGAAGGTGACTTTGGGATCCCATGAGGAAGGAGGAAGGTGGAGAAGGTGGGAGAGGGTGGAGAGGGTCTGAGGATGATGCTGGGTGGTGGGAGGTGAGGTTGGGGACCCACCAGGAAAAGAGAGGGTGGAGAAGGTGGGAGAGGGTGGAGAAGATGGGAGAGGGTCTGTGGATGGGCCTGGGTGGTGGGAGGTGATGTTGGAAGCCCACCAGGAAGGGAGAAGGTGGGAGAGGGTGGAGAAGATGGGAGAGGGGGGAGAAGATGGAAGAGGGTCTGAGGATGATGCTGGGTGGTGGGAGGTGAGTTTGGGATCCCACCAGGAAAAGAGAAGGTGGAGAAGGTGGGAGAGGGTCTAAGGATGGTCCTGGGTGGTGGAAGGTGACTTTGGGATCCCATGAGGAAGGAGGAAGGTGGAGAAGGTGGGAGAGGGTGGAGAGGGTCTGAGGATGATGCTGGGTGGTGGGAGGTGAGGTTGGGGACCCACCAGGAAAAGAGAGGGTGGAGAAGGTGGGAGAGGGTGGAGAAGATGGGAGAGGGTCTGTGGATGGGCCTGGGGAGTGGGAGGTGACGTTGGAAGCCCACCAGGAAGGGAGAAGGTGGGAGAGGGTGGAGAAGATGGGAGAGGGTCTATGGATGGTCCTGGGGAGTGGGAGGTGAGTTTGGGATCCCACCATGAAAAGAGAAGGTGGAGAAGATGGAAGAGGGTCTGTGGATGGTCCTGGGTGGTGGGAGGTGATATTGGAAGCCCACCAGGAAGGGAGAAGGTGGGAGAGGGTGGAGAAGATGGGAGAGGGTGGAGAGGGTCTGTGGATGGTCCTGGGGAGTGGGAGGTGAGTTTGGGATCCCACCAGGAAAAGAGAAGGTGGAGAAGGTGGGAGAGGGTCTGTGGATGGTCCTGGGTGGTGGAAGGTGACTTTGGGATCCCATGAGGAAGGAGGAAGGTGGAGAAGGTGGGAGAGGGTGGAGAGGGTCTGAGGATGATGCTGGGTGGTGGGAGGTGAGGTTGGGGACCCACCAGGAAAAGAGAGGGTGGAGAAGGTGGGAGAAGGTGGAGAAGATGGGAGAGGGTCTGTGGATGGGCCTGGGGAGTGGGAGGTGATGTTGGAAGCCCACCAGGAAGGGAGAAGGTGGGAGAGGGTGGAGAAGATGGGAGAGGGGGGAGAAGATGGAAGAGGGTCTAAGGATGGTCCTGGGGAGTGGGAGGTGATGTTGGAAGCCCACCAGGAAGGGAGAAGGTGGGAGAGGGTGGAGAAGATGGAAGAGGGTCTAAGGATGGTCCTGGGGAGTGGGAGGTGAGTTTGGGATCCCACCAGGAAAAGAGAAGGTGGAGAAGGTGGGAGAGGGTCTGTGGATGGTCCTGGGGAGTGGGAGGTGAGTTTGGGATCCCACCAGGAAAAGAGAGGGTGGAGAAGGTGGGAGAAGATGGGAGAGGGGGGAGGAATGGGAGAGGGTGGAGAGGGTCTATGGATGGTTCTGGGGAGTGGGAGGTGAGTTTGGGATCCCACCAGGAAAAGAGAGGGTGGAGAAGGTGGGAGAAGGTGGAGAAGGTGGGAGAGGGGGGAGAGGGTCTGTGGATGGTCCTGGGGAGTGGGAGGTGATGTTGGAAGCCCACCAGGAAGGGAGAAGGTGGGAGAGGGTGGAGAAGATGGGAGAGGGGGGAGAAGATGGAAGAGGGTCTAAGGATGGTCCTGGGGCATGGGAGGTGAGTTTGGGATCCCACCAGGAAAAGAGAAGGTGGAGAAGGTGGGAGAGGGTGGAGAAGATGGGAGAGGGTGGAGAAGGGGGGAGAGGGTCTGTGGATGGTCCTGGGGAGTGGGAGGTGAGTTTGGGATCCCACCAGGAAAAGAGAAGGTGGAGAAGGTGGGAGAGGGTGGAGAAGATGGAAGAGGGTCTAAGGATGGTCCTGGGGCATGGGAGGTGAGTTTGGGATCCCACCAGGAAAAGAGAAGGTGGAGAAGGTGGGAGAGGGTCTGTGGATGGTCCTGGGTGGTGGAAGGTGACTTTGGGATCCCATGAGGAAGGAGGAAGGTGGAGAAGGTGGGAGAGGGTGGAGAGGGTCTGAGGATGATGCTGGGTGGTGGGAGGTGAGGTTGGGGACCCACCAGGAAAAGAGAGGGTGGAGAAGGTGGGAGAAGGTGGAGAAGATGGAAGAGGATCTGTGGATGGTCCTGGGTGGTGGGAGGTGATGTTGGAAGCCCACCAGGAAGGGAGAAGGTGGGAGAGGGTGGAGAAGATGGGAGAGGGGGGAGAAGATGGAAGAGGGTCTAAGGATGGTCCTGGGGAGTGGGAGGTGATGTTGGAAGCCCACCAGGAAGGGAGAAGGTGGGAGAGGGTGGAGAAGATGGAAGAGGGTCTAAGGATGGTCCTGGGGCATGGGAGGTGAGTTTGGGTTCCCACCAGGAAAAGAGAAGGTGGAGAAGGTGGGAGAGGGTGGAGAAGATGGGAGAGGGTCTATGGATGGTCCTGGGGAGTGGGAGGTGAGTTTGGGATCCCACCAGGAAAAGAGAAGGTGGAGAAGGTGGGAGAGGGTCTGTGGATGGTCCTGGGTGGTGGGAGGTGATATTGGAAGCCCACCAGGAAGGGAGAAGGTGGGAGAGGGTGGAGAAGATGGGAGAGGGTGGAGAGGGTCTGTGGATGGTCCTGGGGAGTGGGAGGTGAGTTTGGGATCCCACCAAGAAAAGAGAAGGTGGAGAAGGTGGGAGAGGGTGGAGAAGATGGGGAAAGGGTGGAGAAGGTCCACACAGGAGCCTGGATGATGACTGGTGAGATCAGGGACCAGGAAAGGGGAAGGTGGAGAGGATGGGAGAGGGTGGAGAAGAAGGGGAAAGGGTGAAGGTCCATCTGCACAGGGCCGGGTGGCGGAAGGTGAGTTTGGAGACCGAGCAGGAAGGGGGAAGGAGAAGAGGATGGGGAAGGGTGGAGAAGAAGGGTAAAGGTTGGAGAAGGTCCACGCGCAAGCCTGGACGAAGGGAGGTGATTTTCGGGTCCCACCAGGACCAGGGAAGGTGGAGAAGGTGGGGAGGGGGGAGATGGTCGGAGGAAGAAGGACCGAGAAGGTCGGGGTCTCCAGCACGGGGAGGCGGTTGGGGTTGAGGGGGGTCTCCTGACACCTGAACCCCTGACGCAGCCGCCATCGCCGAGCGGACGGCGACAGAGGGGACCCCGCAAGGTCCCACCGGCTCCTTGGTGGCCTCAACCCCAAAGAGCAGTGGAAAGGGGACGAAGACCACGGCCCCAGCGCCGGGAGGCGGAGCCTCCACGACAGAGGTGTCCCCAGGTGGGACCACCGGGGGTGAAACCTTGAGGACCACAACGAGCGCGAAGAGGAACGAGAGGAACAACGGGAACAAGGAGAAGAGCTCCACCGTGACCACCAGTAACCAGGAGAGCTCCACCATTAACACCATCACCAACCAGGAGAGCTCCACCGTGACCACCAGTAACCAGGAGAGCTCCACCATTAACACCATCACCAACCAGCAGAGCTCCACCGTGACCACCAGTAACCAGGAGAGCTCCACCGTGTCCACCAGTAACCAGGAGAGCTCCACCATTAACACCATCACCAACCAGCACAGCTCCACCGTGACCACCAGTAACCAGGAGAGCTCCACCGTGACCACCAGTAACCAGGAGAGCTCCAACGTGACCACCAGTAACCAGGAGAGCTCCACCATTAACACCATCACCAACCAGCAGAGCTCCAACGTGACCACCAGTAACCAGGAGAGCTCCACCATTAACACCATCACCAACCAGCAGAGCTCCACCGTGACCACCAGTAACCAGGAGAGCTCCACCATTAACACCATCACCAACCAGCAGAGCTCCACCGTGACCACCAGTAACCAGGAGAGCTCCACCGTGACCACCAGTAACCAGGAGAGCCCCAACATCACCACCACCAACCAGGAGAGCTCCACCGTGACCACCAGTAACCAGGGGAGCTCCACCATTACCACCAGAAAGAACCAGTTGAGCTCCACATCTCCCAAGCCAACCACGAAGAGCGCCACAGAACCCACCAGCAGCCAGTGGAGCTCCACAGAGACAACCAGCACCGACCAGTTGAGCTCCACAGCTCCCACCAGAACCACCCAGCTGAGCTCCACAGTTCCCACCAGTACCACCCACTTGAGCTCCACAGCTTCCACCAGTACCGACCAGTTGAGCTCCTCAGCTCAAACCAGCACCACCGAGTTGATCTCCACAACTCCCACCAGCACCACCCAGTTCAGCTCCACAGCTCCCACCAGCACCACCCAGTTCAGCTCCACAGCTCCCACCAGCACCAACCAGATGAGCACCACAGTTCACACCAGTACCACCCATATCAGTTCCACATTTCCCACTACCACCGACCAGTTGAGCTCCACAACTCCCACCAGGACCACCCAGTTGACCTCCACGGCTCCCACCAGCACAAACCAGTTGAGCTCCACAGCTCCCACCAGCACCGACCACATGAGCACCACAGTTCACACCAGTACCACCCATATCAGTTCCACATTTCCCACTACCACCGACCAGTTGAGCTCCACAACTCCCACCAGGACCACCCAGTTGACCTCCAGGGCTCCCACCAGCACCACCCAGTTGAGCTCCACACCTCCCACCAGCACCGACCAGTTGAGCTCCACAGCTCCCACCATCACCACCCAGTTGAGCTCCACAACTCCCACCAGCACCACCCAGTTGAGCTCGACAATTCGAACCAGCACCACCCAGTTGACCTCCACGGCTCCCACCAGCACAAACCAGTTGAGCTCCACAGCTCCCACCAGCACCGACCACATGAGCACCACAGTTCACACCAGTACCACCCATATCAGTTCCACATTTCCCACTACCACCGACCAGTTGAGCTCCACAACTCCCACCAGCACAACCCAGTTGACCTCCACAGCTCCCACTAGCACCGACCAGTTGAGCTCCACAACTCCCACCAGTACCACCCAGTTCATTTCCACGGTTCCAACCATCACCACCCAGTGGAGCTCCACAGCTCCCACCAGTACCACCCAGTTGAGCTCCATACCTCCGACCAGCACCGACCAGTTGAGCTCAACAATTCAAACCAGCACCACCCAGTTGACCTCCACGGTTCCCACCAGCACAAACCAGTTGAGCTCCACTTCTCCCACCAGTACCACCCAGTTGACCTCAACAGTTACCACCAGTACCACCCAGTTCATCTCCACAGTTCCCACCATCACCACCCAGTTGAGTACCACACCTCCCACCAGCACCGACCAGTTGAGCTCCTCAGCTCCCACCAGCACCGACCAGTTGAGCTCCACAGCTCCCACCAGCACCGACCAGTTGAGCTCCACAGCTCCCACCAGTACCAACCAGTTGAGCTCCACAGCTCCCACCACTACCACCCAATTGAGCTCTACAACTCCCACCAGCACCACCCAGTTGAGCTCCACAGCTCCAACCATTACCACCCACTTGAGCTCCACAGCTCCCACCAGCACCGACCAGATAAGCACCACAGTTCACACCAGTACCACCCATATCAGTTCCACATTTCCCACTACCACCGACCAGTTGAGCTCCAGAACTCCCACCAGGACCACCCAGTTGACCTCCAGGGCTCCCACCAGCACAACCCAGTTGAGCTCCACAGCTCCCAGCAGCACCAACCAGTTGAGCTCCACACCTCCCACCAGCACCACCCAGTTGAGCTCCATACCTCCGACCAGCACCGACCAGTTGAGCTCGACAATTCGAACCAGCACCACCCAGTTGACCTCCACGGTTCCCACCAGCACAAACCAGTTGAGCTCCACTTCTCCCACCAGTACCACCCAGTTGACCTCAACAGTTACCACCAGTACCACCCAGTTCATCTCCACAGTTCCCACCATCACCACCCAGTTGAGTTCCACAGCTCCCACCAGCACCGACCAGTTGAGCTCCACAGTTCCGACCAGTACCACCCAGTTGAGCTCCACAGCTCCCACCAGCACCGACCAGTTGAGCTCCACAGCTGCCACCAGCAACACCCAGTTGAGCTCCACACCTCCCACCAGCACCACCCAGTTGAGCTCCACAGCTCCAACCAGCACCGACCAGTTGAGCTCGACAATTCGAACCAGCACCACCCAGTTGACCTCCACGGCTCCAACCAGCACAAACCAGTTGAGCTCCACATCTCCCACCAGTACCACCCAGTTGACCTCAACAGTTCCCACCAGTACCACCCAGTTCAGCTCCACAGCTCCCACCAGTACCACCCACTTGAGCTCCACAGCTTCCACCAGTACCGGCCAGATAAGCACCACAGTTCACACCAGTACCACCCATATCAGTTCCACATTTCCCACTACCACCGACCAGTTGAGCTCCACAACTCCCACCAGGACCACCCAGTTGACCTCCAGGGCTCCCACCAGCACAACCCAGTTGAGCTCCACAGCTCCCAGCAGCACCAACCAGTTGAGCTCCACAGCTCCCACCAGCAACACCCAGTTGAGCTCAACAGCTCGCACCAGCACCGACCAGTTGAGCTCCACAACTCCCACCAGTACCACCCAGTTCATTTCCACGGTTCCAACCATCACCACCCAGTTGAGCTCCACAGCTCCCACCAGCACCACCCAGTTGAGCTCCACACCTCCCACCAGCACCACCCAGTTGAGCTCCATACCTCCGACCAGCACCGACCAGTTGAGCTCGACAATTCGAACCAGCACCACCCAGTTGACCTCCACGGCTCCAACCAGCACAAACCAGTTGAGCTCCACATCTCCCACCAGTACCACCCAGTTGACCTCAACAGTTACCACCAGTACCACCCAGTTCATCTCCACAGTTCCCACCATCACCACCCAGTTGAGTTCCACAGCTCCCACCAGCACCGACCAGTTGAGCTCCACAGTTCCGACCAGTACCACCCAGTTGAGCTCCACAGCTCCCACCAGCACCGACCAGTTGAGCTCCACAGCTGCCACCAGCAACAACCAGTTGAGCTCCACAGCTCCCACCAGCACCACCCAGTTGAGCTCCACAGCTCCAACCAGCACCGACCAGTTGAGCTCGACAATTCGAACCAGCACCACCCAGTTGACCTCCACGGCTCCAACCAGCACAAACCAGTTGAGCTCCACATCTCCCACCAGTACCACCCAGTTGACCTCAACAGTTCCCACCAGTACCACCCAGTTGAGATCCACAGCTCCCACCAGCACCACCCAGTTGAGCTCCACAGCTCCAACCAGTACCACCCAGTTGAGCTCCACAGTTCCCACCATCACCACCCAGTTGAGTTCCACACCTCCCACCAGCACCGACCAGTTGACCTCCATGGCTCCCACCAGCACCACCCAGTTCAGCTCCACAGCTCCCACCAGTACCACCCAGTTGACCTCCACAGTTCCGACCAGTACCACCCAGGTGAGCTCCACAGCTCCCACCAGCACCGACCAGTTCAGCTCCACGGCTACAACCAGAACCACCCAGTTGAGCTCCACACCTCCAACCAGTACCACCCAGTTGAGCTCCACGTCTCCCACCAGCACAACCCAGTTGAGATCCACAGCTCCCACCAGCACCGACCAGTTGAGCTCCACAACTCCCACCCGCACCGACCAGTTGAGCTCCACAGCTTCAACCAGTACCACCCAGGTGAGCTCCACAGCTCCCACCAGCACCGACCAGTTGAGCTCCACAGCTTCAACCAGTACCACCCAGGTGAGCTCCACAGCTCCCACCAGCACCGACCAGTTGAGCTCCAGAACTCCCACCAGCACAGACCAGTTGAGCTCCACAGCTCCCATCAGTACCACCCAGTTGAGCTCTATAGCCCCCACCAGCACCGACCAGTTGAGTTCCACAGCTCCCACCACCACCACCCAGTTGAGCACCAGGACTGCCGCCAGCACTGACCAGTTCAGCTCCACAGTTCCCACGAGCACCGACCAGTTGAGCTCCACATCTCCCACCAGTACCGACCAGTTCAGCTCCACAGCTCCCACCAGCACCACCCTGATGAGCTCCACAGCTTCCACAAGTACTGACCAGTTGGGCTCCTCAGCTCAAACCAGCACCGACCAGTTTAGCTCCACATCTCCCACCAGTACCACCCAGTTGACCTCCACAGTTCCCACCATCACCACCCAGTTGAGCTCCACACCTCCCACCAGCACCGACCAGTTGAGCTCCACAACTCCCACCAGTACCACCCAGTTGAGCTCCACAGCTCCCACCAGTACCAACCAGTTGAGCTCCACAGCTCCCACCAGTACCACCCAGCTGAGCTCCACACCTCCCACCAGCACCGACCAGTTGAGCTCCACAGCTCCCACCAGCACCGACCAGTTGAGCTCCACAGTTCCGACCAGTACCACCCAGTTGAGCTCCACAGCTCCCACCAGCACCACCCAGTTGAGCTCCACAGCTCCCACCAGCACCGACCAGTTGAGCTCCACAGCTCCCACCAGCACCGACCAGTTGAGCTCCACAGTTCCGACCAGTACCACCCAGTTGAGCTCCACAGCTCCCACCAGCACCACCCAGTTGAGCTCCACAGCTCCCACCAGCATCACCCAGTCGAGCTCCATACCTCCGACCAACACCGAACAGTTGACCTCCACGGTTCCCACCAGCACAAACCAGTTGAGCTCCACTTCTCCCACCAGTAACACCCAGTTGACCTCGACAGTTACCACCAGTACCACCCAGTTCACCTCCACAGTTCCCACCATCACCACGCAGTTGAGTTCCACAGCTCCCACCAGCACCGACCAGCTGACCTCCATGGCTCCCACCAGCACCACCCAGTTGAGCTCCACAACTCCCACCAGCACCGACCAGTTGAGCTCCACAGCTCCCACCATCACCACCCAGTTCAGCTCCACAGCTCCCACCAGCACCGACCAGTTGAGCTCCACAGTTCCGACCAGTACCACCCAGTTGAGCTCCACAGCTCCCACCAGCACCAACCAGTTGAGCTCCACAGCTGCCACCAGCAACAACCAGTTGAGCTCCACAGCTCCCACCAGCACCACCCAGTTGAGCTCCACAGCTCCAACCAGCACCGACCAGTTGAGCTCGACAATTCGAACCAGCACCACCCAGTTGACCTCCACGGCTCCAACCAGCACAAACCAGTTGAGCTCCACATCTCCCACCAGTACCACCCAGTTGACCTCAACAGTTCCCACCAGTACCACCCAGTTCAGCACCACAACTCCCACCAGCACCACCCAGTTGAGATCCACAGCTCCCACCAGCACCACCCAGTTGAGCTCCACAGCTCCAACCAGTACCACCCAGTTGAGCTCCACAGTTCCCACCATCAGCACCCAGTTGAGTTCCACACCTCCCACCAGCACCGACCAGTTGACCTCCATGGCTCCCACCAGCACCACCCAGTTCAGCTCCACAGCTCCCACCAGTACCACCCAGTTGACCTCCACAGTTCCGACCAGTACCACCCAGTTGAGCTCCACAACTCCCACCAGCACCGACCAGTTGAGCTCCACAGCTCCAACCAGCACCACCCAGTTGAGCTCCATACCTCCGACCAGCACCGACCAGTTGAGCTCGACAATTCGAACCAGCACCACCCAGTTGACCTCCACGGCTCCCACCAGCACAAACCAGTTGAGCTCCACAGCTCCCACCAGCACCGACCACATGAGCACCACAGTTCACACCAGTACCACCCATATCAGTTCCACATTTCCCACTACCACCGACCAGTTGAGCTCCACAACTCCCACCAGGACCACCCAGTTCACCTCCACAGCTCCCACCAGCAACACCCAGTTGAGCTCCACAACTCCCACCAGTACCACCCATTTCATTTCCACAGTTCCCACCATCACCACTCAGTTGAGCTCTACAGCTCTTACCAGCACCACCCAGTTGAGCTCCATACCTCCGACCAGCAACGACCAGTTGAGCTCAACAATTCGAACCAGCACCACCCAGTTGACCTCCACGGTTCCCACCAGCACAAACCAGTTGAGCTCCACTTCTCCCACCAGTACCACCCAGTTGACCTCAACAGTTACCACCAGTACCACCCAGTTCATCTCCACAGTTCCCACCATCGCCACCCAGCTGACCTCCACAGCTCCCACCAGCACCGACCAGTTGACCTCCATGGCTCCCACCAGCACCACCCAGTTCAGCTCCACAACTCCCACCAGCACCGACCAGTTGAGCTCCACAGCTCCCACCAGCACCGACCAGTTGAGCTCCACAGCTCCCACCAGTACCACCCAGTTGAGCTCCACAGCTCCCACCAGCACCGACCAGTTGAGCTCCACAGTTCCCACCAGCATCACCCAGTTGAGCTCCACACCTCCCACCACCACCGACCAGTTGAGCACCACAGCTCCTACCAGCACCAACCAGTTGAGCTCCACACCTCCCACCAGTACCACCCATTTGAGCTCCACAGCTTCCACCAGTACTGACCAGATGAGATCCTCAGCTCAAACCAGCATCACCCAGTTGAGCTCCACACCTCCAACCAGCACCGACCAGTTGAGCTCCACAGCTCCTACCAGCACCGACCAGTTGAGCTCCACACCTCCCACCAGTACCACCCATTTGAGCTCCACAGCTCCCACCAGCACTGACCAGATGAGCTCCACAGCTCCAACCAGCATTGACCAGTTAAGCTCCTCATCTCAAACCAGCACCACCCAGTTGAGATCCACTGCTCCCACCAGCACCGACCAGTTGAGCTCCACAACTCCCACCAGCACCACCCAGATGAGCTCCACAGCTTCCACAAGTACTGACCAGTTGGGCTCCTCAGCTCAAACCAGCACCGACCAGTTGAGATCCACAGCTTCAACCAGTATCACCCAATTGAGCTCCACGGCTCCCACCAGCACCGACCAGTTGAGCTCCAGAGCTCCCACCAGCACAGACCAGTTGAGCTCCACAGCTCCCATCAGTACCACCCAGTTGAGCTCCATAGCCCCCTCCAGCACCGACCAGTTGAGCTCCACAGCTGCCACCACTACCACTCAGTTGAGCTCCACAGGTCCCACCAGCACCCACCAGTTGAGCTCCACAACTCCCACCATTACCACCCAGTTGAGCTCCACAGCTCCCACCAGCACCGACCAGTTGAGCTCCACAGCTCCCACCAGTACAACCCAGTCGAGCTCCACAACTCCAACCAGTACCACCCAGATGACCTCTACAGCTCCAACCAGTACCACCCACTTGAGCTCCACAGCTTCCACCAGTACCGACCCGTTGAGCTCCTCAGCTCCCACCAGTACCGACCAGTTGAGCTCCACAACTCCAACCAGTACCACCCAGTTCAGCTCCACAGTTCCCACAGGCACAACCCGGTTGAGCTCCACAGCTCCAACCAGCACCGACCAGTTCAGCTCCACAGCTCCCACCAGCACTACCCAGTTGAGCTCCACAGGTCCCAACAGTACCCACCAGTTGAGCTCCACAACTCCCACCAGTACCACCCATTTAACCTTCAGAGTTCCCACCAGCACCACCCAGTTGAGCTCCACAGCTCCCACCAGCACCAACCAGTTGAGATCCACAGCTCCAACCAGCAATGACCAGTTAAGCTCCTCATCTCAAACCAGCACCGACCAGTTGACCTCCACAGCTCCCACCAGCACCGACCAGTTGAGCTCCTCAGCTCCCACCAGCACCGACCAGTTGAGCTCCACAGCTCCCACCAGCACCGACCAGTTGAGCTCCACAGCTCCCACCAGTACCAACCAGTTGAGCTCCACAGCTCCCACCACTACCACCCAATTGAGCTCTACAACTCCCACCAGCACCACCCAGTTGAGCTCCACAGCTCCAACCATTACCACCCAGTTGAGCTCCACAGCTTCCACCAGTACCGACCAGATAAGCACCACAGTTCACACCAGTACCACCCATATCAGTTCCACATTTCCCACTACCACCGACCAGTTGAGCTCCAGAACTCCCACCAGGACCACCCAGTTGACCTCCAGGGCTCCCACCAGCACAACCCAGTTGAGCTCCACAGCTCCCAGCAGCACCAACCAGTTGAGCTCCACACCTCCCACCAGCACCACCCAGTTGAGCTCCATACCTCCGACCAGCACCGACCAGTTGAGCTCGACAATTCGAACCAGCACCACCCAGTTGACCTCCACGGTTCCCACCAGCACAAACCAGTTGAGCTCCACTTCTCCCACCAGTACCACCCAGTTGACCTCAACAGTTACCACCAGTACCACCCAGTTCATCTCCACAGTTCCCACCATCACCACCCAGTTGAGTTCCACAGCTCCCACCAGCACCGACCAGTTGAGCTCCACAGTTCCGACCAGTACCACCCAGTTGAGCTCCACAGCTCCCACCAGCACCGACCAGTTGAGCTCCACAGCTGCCACCAGCAACACCCAGTTGAGCTCCACACCTCCCACCAGCACCACCCAGTTGAGCTCCACAGCTCCAACCAGCACCGACCAGTTGAGCTCGACAATTCGAACCAGCACCACCCAGTTGACCTCCACGGCTCCAACCAGCACAAACCAGTTGAGCTCCACATCTCCCACCAGTACCACCCAGTTGACCTCAACAGTTCCCACCAGTACCACCCAGTTCAGCTCCACAGCTCCCACCAGTACCACCCACTTGAGCTCCACAGCTTCCACCAGTACCGGCCAGATAAGCACCACAGTTCACACCAGTACCACCCATATCAGTTCCACATTTCCCACTACCACCGACCAGTTGAGCTCCACAACTCCCACCAGGACCACCCAGCTGACCTCCAGGGCTCCCACCAGCACAACCCAGTTGAGCTCCACAGCTCCCAGCAGCACCAACCAGTTGAGCTCCACAGCTCCCACCAGCAACACCCAGTTGAGCTCAACAGCTCGCACCAGCACCGACCAGTTGAGCTCCACAACTCCCACCAGTACCACCCAGTTCATTTCCACGGTTCCAACCATCACCACCCAGTTGAGCTCCACAGCTCCCACCAGCACCACCCAGTTGAGCTCCACAGCTCCCACCAGCACCACCCAGTTGAGCTCCATACCTCCGACCAGCACCGACCAGTTGAGCTTGACAATTCGAACCAGCACCACCCAGTTGACCTCCACGGCTCCAACCAGCACAAACCAGTTGAGCTCCACATCTCCCACCAGTACCACCCAGTTGACCTCAACAGTTACCACCAGTACCACCCAGTTCATCTCCACAGTTCCCACCATCACCACCCAGTTGAGTTCCACAGCTCCCACCAGCACCGACCAGTTGAGCTCCACAGTTCCGACCAGTACCACCCAGTTGAGCTCCACAGCTCCCACCAGCACCGACCAGTTGAGCTCCACAGCTGCCACCAGCAACAACCAGTTGAGCTCCACAGCTCCCACCAGCACCACCCAGTTGAGCTCCACAGCTCCAACCAGCACCGACCAGTTGAGCTCGACAATTCGAACCAGCACCACCCAGTTGACCTCCACGGCTCCAACCAGCACAAACCAGTTGAGCTCCACATCTCCCACCAGTACCACCCAGTTGACCTCAACAGTTCCCACCAGTACCACCCAGTTGAGATCCACAGCTCCCACCAGCACCACCCAGTTGAGCTCCACAGCTCCAACCAGTACCACCCAGTTGAGCTCCACAGTTCCCACCATCACCACCCAGTTGAGTTCCACACCTCCCACCAGCACCGACCAGTTGACCTCCATGGCTCCCACCAGCACCACCCAGTTCAGCTCCACAGCTCCCACCAGTACCACCCAGTTGACCTCCACAGTTCCGACCAGTACCACCCAGGTGAGCTCCACAGCTCCCACCAGCACCGACCAGTTCAGCTCCACGGCTACAACCAGAACCACCCAGTTGAGCTCCACACCTCCAACCAGTACCACCCAGTTGAGCTCCACGTCTCCCACCAGCACAACCCAGTTGAGATCCACAGCTCCCACCAGCACCGACCAGTTGAGCTCCACAACTCCCACCCGCACCGACCAGTTCAGCTCCACAACTCCCACCAGCACCGACCAGTTGAGCTCCACAGCTTCAACCAGTACCACCCAGGTGAGCTCCACAGCTTCCACCACCACCGACCAGTTGAGATCCACAGCTTCAACCAGTACCACCCAGTTCAGCTCCACACCTCCCACCAGCACCGACCAGTTGAGCTCCAGAACTCCCACCAGCACAGACCAGTTGAGCTCCACAGCTCCCATCAGTACCACCCAGTTGAGCTCTATAGCCCCCACCAGCACCGACCAGTTGAGTTCCACAGCTCCCACCACCACCACCCAGTTGAGCACCAGGACTGCCGCCAGCACTGACCAGTTCAGCTCCACAGTTCCCACGAGCACCGACCAGTTGAGCTCCACATCTCCCACCAGTACCGACCAGTTCAGCTCCACAGCTCCCACCAGCACCACCCTGATGAGCTCCACAGCTTCCACAAGTACTGACCAGTTGGGCTCCTCAGCTCAAACCAGCACCGACCAGTTGAGCTCCACATCTCCCACCAGTACCACCCAGTTGACCTCCACAGTTCCCACCATCACCACCCAGTTGAGCTCCACACCTCCCACCAGCACCGACCAGTTGAGCTCCACAACTCCCACCAGTACCACCCAGTTGAGCTCCACAGCTCCCACCAGTACCGACCAGTTGAGCTCCACAGCTCCCACCAGTACCACCCAGCTGAGCTCCACACCTCCCACCAGCACCGACCAGTTGAGCTCCACAGCTCCCACCAGCACCGACCAGTTGAGCTCCACAGTTCCGACCAGTACCACCCAGTTGAGCTCCACAGCTCCCACCAGCACCACCCAGTTGAGCTCCACAGCTCCCACCAGCACCGACCAGTTGAGCTCCACAGCTCCCACCAGCACCGACCAGTTGAGCTCCACAGTTCCGACCAGTACCACCCAGTTGAGCTCCACAGCTCCCACCAGCACCACCCAGTTGAGCTCCACAGCTCCCACCAGCACCACCCAGTCGAGCTCCATACCTCCGACCAACACCGACCAGTTGACCTCCACGGTTCCCACCAGCACAAACCAGTTGAGCTCCACTTCTCCCACCAGTAACACCCAGTTGACCTCGACAGTTACCGCCAGTACCACCCAGTTCACCTCCACAGTTCCCACCATCACCACGCAGTTGAGTTCCACAGCTCCCACCAGCACCGACCAGCTGACCTTCACAGCTCCCACCAGCACCAACCAGTTGAGCTCCACAACTCCCACCAGCACCGACCAGTTGAGTTCCACAGCTCCCACCATCACCACCCAGTTGAGCTCCACAGCTCCCACCAGCACCACCCAGTTGAGCTCGACAATTCGAACCAGCACCACCCAGTTGACCTCCACGGCTCCCACCAGCACAAACCAGTTGAGCTCCACAGCTCCCACCAGCACCGACCACATGAGCACCACAGTTCACACCAGTACCACCCATATCAGTTCCACATTTCCCACTACCACCGACCAGTTGAGCTCCACAGCTCCCACCAGGACCACCCATTTGACCTCCACGGCTCCCACCAGCACCGACCAGTTGAGCTCCAAAGTTCCGACCAGTACCACCCAGTTCACCTCCACAGCTCCCACCAGCAA
This sequence comes from Tapera naevia, assembly GCA_033556795.1. NCBI lineage: Eukaryota > Metazoa > Chordata > Aves > Cuculiformes > Neomorphidae > Tapera > Tapera naevia. Next base: position 17,345 of record JAUMJJ010000528.1, on the reverse strand, counting down.
CACCCAGTTGAGCTCCACAACTCCCACCAGTACCACCCAGTTCATTTCCACAGTTCCCACCAGCACCACCCAGTTGAGCTCCATACCTTCCACCAGCACCGACCAGTTGAGCTCGACAATTCGAACCAGCACCACCCAGTTGACCTCCACGGTTCCCACCAGCACAAACCAGTTGAGCTCCACTTCTCCCACCAGTACCACCCAGTTGACCTCAACAGTTACCACCAGTACCACCCAGTTCATCTCCACAGTTCCCACCATTGCCACCCAGCTGACCTCCACAGCTCCCACCAGCACCGACCAGTTGACCTCCATGGCTCCCACCAGCACCACCCAGTTCAGCTCCACAACTCCCACCAGCACCGACCAGTTGAGCTCCACAGCTCCCACCAGCACCGACCAGTTGAGCTCCACAGTTCCGACCAGTACCACCCAGTTGAGCTCCATACCTCCGACCAGCACCGACCAGTTGAGCTCCACAACTCCCACCAGTACCACCCAGTTGAGCTCCACAGCTCCCACCAGCACCGACCAGTTGAGCTCCACAGTTCCCACCAGCATCACCCAGTTGAGCTCCACAACTCCCGCCATCACCACCCAGTTGAGCTCCACACCTCCCACCACCACCGACCAGTTGAGCACCACAGCTCCTACCAGCACCAACCAGTTGAGCTCCACACCTCCCAACAGTACCACCCATTTGAGCTCCACAGCTTCCACCAGTACTGACCAGATGAGATCCTCAGCTCAAACCAGCATCACCCAGTTGAGCTCCACACCTCCAACCAGCACCGACCAGTTGAGCTCCACAGCTCCCACCAGCACTGACCAGATGAGCTCCACAGCTCCAACCAGCATTGACCAGTTAAGCTCCTCATCTCAAACCAGCACCACCCAGTTGAGATCCACAGCTCCCACCAGCACCGACCAGTTGAGCTCCACAACTCCCACCAGCACCGACCAGTTCATCTCCACAGCTTCAACCAGTACCACCCAGGTGAGCTCCACAGATTCCACCAGCACCGACCAGTTGAGATCCACAGCTTCAACCAGTATCACCCAATTGAGCTCCACGGCTCCCACCAGCACCGACCAGTTGAGCTCCAGAGCTCCCACCAGCACAGACCAGTTGAGCTCCACAGCTCCCATCAGTACCACCCAGTTGAGCTCCATAGCCCCCTCCAGCACCGACCAGTTGAGCTCCACAGCTGCCACCAGCAACACCCAGTTGAGCTCCACGGCTCCCACCACTACCACTCAGTTGAGCTCCACAGGTCCCACCAGCACCCACCAGTTGAGCTCCACAACTCCCACCATTACCACCCAGTTGAGCTCCAGAGTTCCCACCAGCACCGACCAGTTGAGCTCCACAGCTGCCACCAGCACCGACCAATCGAGCTCTACAATTCCAACCAGCACCACCCAGTTGAGCTCCACAGCTCCCACCAGTACCACCCAGTCGAGCTCCACAACTCCAACCAGTACCACCCTGTTGAGCTCCACACCTCCCACCAGCACCGACCAGTTTAGCTCCACAGGTCCCACCATCACCACCCAGTTCAGCTCCATGGCTCCCACCAGCTCCGACCAGTTGAGCTCCACAACTCCCAGCAATACCACCCAGTTGAGCTTCACAGCTCCCACCAGTACCACCCAGTTCAGCTCCACACCTCGCACCAGCACCACCCAGTTCAGCTCCACAACTCCCACCAGCACCGACCAGTTGAGCTCCACAACTCCCACCAGTACCACCCAGTTGAGCTCCACAACTCCCACCAGCACCGACCATTTCAGCTCCACAGCTCCAACCAGTACCACCCAGTTGAGCTCCACAGCTCTCACCAGCAACACCCAGTTGAGCTCCACAGCTCCCACCAGCACCAACCAGTCGAGCTACACAATTTCAACCAGTACCACCCAGGTGAGCTCCACAGCTTCCACCAGCACCGACCAGTTGAGCTCCAGAGCTCCCACCAGCACAGACCAGTTGAGCTCCACAGCTCCCATCAGTACCACCCAGTTGAGCTCCACAGCTCCCACCAGCACCGACCAGTTGAGCACCAGGACTGCCGCCAGCACTGACCAGTTCAGCTCCACAGCTCCCACGAGCACCGACCAGTTGAGCTCCACATCTCCTACCAGTACCGACCAGTTGAGCTCCACAGCTCCCACCAGCACCACCCAGATGAGCTCCACAGCTTCCACCAGTACCGACCAGTTGAGCTCCACAGCTCAAACCAGCACCGACCAGTTGAGCTCCACAACTCCCACCAGTACCACCCAGTTGAGATCCACAGCTCCCACCAGCACCCACCAGTTGAGCTTCACAACTCCGACCAGTACCACCGAGTTGAGCTCCACACCTCCCACCAGCACCGACCAGTTGAGCTCCACATCTCCCACCAGTACCCCCCAGTTGACCTTCACAGCTCCCACCAGCACCGACCAGTTGAGCTCCACAGCTCCCACCAGTACAACCCACTTGAGCTCCACAGTTCCCACCAGCACCACTCAGATGACCTCTACAGCTCCAACCAGTACCACCCACTTGAGCTCCACAGCTTCCACCAGTACCGAACCTTTGAGCTCCTCAGCTCCCACCAGTACCGACCAGTTGAGCTCAACGTCTTCCACCAGCACAACCCAGTTGAGCTCCACAGCTCCAACCAGTACCCCCCAGTTGACCTCCACAGTTCCCACAGGCACAACCCGGTTGAGCTCCACAGCTCCAACCAGCACCGACCAGTTGAGCTCCACAGGTCCCACCGGCACCGACCAGTTGAGCTCCAGCGCTCCAACTAGTAGCACCCAGTTGAGCTCCACAGCTCCCACCAGCACGGACCAATTGAGTTCCACAGCTCCCACCATCTCCACCCAGCTGAGATCCACGGCTGCCACCAGCACAGACCAGTTCAGATCCACAACTCCCACCATCACCAACCAGTTGAGCTCCTCAGTTCCCACCAGCACCACCCAGATGAGCTCCACAGCTCCAACCAGTACCGAGCAGTTGAGCTCCACAGCTGCCACCAGCAACACCCAGTTGAACTCCACAACTCCCACCATTACCACTCAGTTCAGCTCCACAACTCCCACCAGCGCCCACCAGTTCAGCTCCGCAGGACCCACCAGCAACGACCAGTTGAGCTCCTCAGCTCCAACCAGTACCACCCATTTGAGCTCCACATCTCCCACCAGCACTGACCAGTTGAGCTCCACAGCTCCCTCCAGCACCGACCAGTTGAGCTCCACATCTCCCACCAGCACCACCCAGTTCAGCACCACAGCTCCCACCAGCACCGACCAGTTCATCTCCGCAGGTCCCACCAGTACCAACCACTTGACATCCAAAACTCCCACCAGCAGCACCCAGTTGAGCTCCACAGCTCCCACCAGCAACGACCAGTTGAGCTCCGCAGCTCAAACCAGCAACGACCAGCCGAACTCCACAACTCCCACCAGTACTGACCAGTTGAGCTCTATATCTCCCACCAGCACCACCCAGTTCAGCTCCACAGCTCCCACCAGCACCGACCAGTTGAGCTCCACAGGTCCCAACAGCACCCACCAGTTGAGCTCCACAACTCCCACCAGTACCACCCAGTTAACCTCCAGAGTTCCCACCAGCACCACCCAGTTGAGCTCCACAGCTCCCATCAGCACCGACCAGTTGAGCTCCACAGCTCCAACCATCACTGACCAGTTAAGCTCCTCATCTCAAACCAGCATCGATCAGTTGAGCTCGACAGCTCCCACCAGTACCACCCAGTTGACCTCCACATCTCCAACCATCACCACCCAGTTCAGCTCCATGGCTCCCACCAGCTCCGACCAGTTGAGCTCCACAGCTCCCACCAGCACCGACCAGTTGAGCTCCACAGCTCCCACCAGCAGCACCCAGATGAGCTCCACAGCTTCCACCAGTACCGACCAGTTGAGCTCCACAGCTCAAACCAGCACCGACAAGTTGAGCTCCACATCTCCCACCAGTACCACCCAGTTGACCTCCACAGTTCCCACCATCACCACCCAGTTGAGCTCCACACCTCCCACCAGCACCGACCAGTTGAGCTCCACAACTCCCACCAGTACCACCCAGTTGAGCTCCACAGCTCCCACCAGCACCAACCAGTTGAGCTCCACAGCTCCAACCAGTACCACCCAGTTGAGCTCCACAGCTCCCACCAGCACCGACCAGTTGAGCTCCACAGCTCCCACCAGCACCACTCAGATGACCTCTACAGCTCCAACCAGTACCTCCCACTTGAGCTCCTCAGCTCCCACCAGCACCGACCAGTTGACATCCAAAACTCCCACCAGCAGCACCCAGTTGAGCTCCACAGCTCCCAGCAGCACCACCCAGTTGAGCTCCACAACTCCAACCAGTACCACCCAGTTGACCTCCACAGTTCCCACCAGTACCACTCACTTGAGCTCCACAGCTTCCACCAGCACCGACCAGTTGAGCTCCACAGCTCCCTCCAGCACCGACCAGTTGAGCTCCACATCTCCCACCAGCACCACCCAGTTCAGCACCACAGCTCCAACCAGTACCGACCAGTTCAGCTCCGCAGGTCCCATCAGCTCTGACCTTTTCAGCTCCACAGCTCCCACCAGCACCGACCAGTTGAGCTCCACAACTCAAACCAGCACCACCCAGTTCAGCTCCACAACTCCCACCAGCTCCGACCAATTCAGCTCCACAGCTCCCACCAGAAGCACCCAGTTGAGCTCCACAGCTCCCACCAGCACCGACCAGTTGAGCTCCGCAGCTCCAACCAGTACCACCCAGTTGAGCTCCACATCTCCCACCAGCACCGACCAGTTGAGCTCCACAGCTCCCACCAGCACCACCCAGATGAGCTCCACAGCTCCCACCAGTACCGACCAGTTGAGCTCCACATCACCCACCAGCACCACCCAGTTCAGCTCCACAACTCCCACCAGCTCCGACCAGTTCAGCTCCACAGCTCCCACCAGCACCGACCAGTTGAGCTCCACAGCTCCCACCAGCACCACCCAGTTCAGCTCCACAGCTCCCACCAGCACCGACCAGATGAGCTCCACAGGTCCCAACAGCACCGACCAGTTGAGCTCCACAGCTCCCACCAGCACCGACCAGTTCAGCTCCACAATTCCCACCAGTACCACCCAGTTGAGCTCCACAACTCCCACCAGTACCACCCAGTTCAGATCCACAGCTCCCACCAGCACCCACCAGTTGAGGTCCACAACTCCGACCAGTACCACCGAGTTGAGCTCCACAGTTCCCACCAGTACCACCCAGTTGAGCTCCACAGGTCCCACCAGCACCAACCAGTTGAGCTCCACAGCTCCAACCAGTACCACCCAGTTGAGCTACACAGCTCCCACCAGCACCGACCAGTTGAGCTCCTCAGCTCAAACCAGTACAACCCACTTGAGCTCCACAGTTCCCACCAGCACCACTCAGATGACCTCTACAGCTCCAACCAGTACCACCCACTTGAGCTCCACAGCTTCCACCAGTACCGACCAGTTGACATCCAAAACTCCCACCAGCAGCACCCAGTTGATCTCCACAGCTCGCAGCAGCACCACCCAGTTGAGCTCCACAACTCCAACCAGTACCACCCAGTTGACCTCCACAGTTCCCACCAGTACCACTCACTTCAGCTCCACAGCTCCCACCAGCACCGACCAGTTGAGCTCCACAGCTCCCTCCAGCACCGACCAGTTGAGCTCCATTTCTCCCACCAGCACCACCCAGTTCAGCACCACAGCTCCAACCAGTACTGACCAGTTCAGCTCCGCAGGTCCCACCAGCTCCGACCTTTTCAGCTCCACAACTCCCACCAGCACCGACCAGTTGAGCACCACACCTCCCACCAGCACCACCCAGTTGAGCTCCACAGCTCCCACCAGTACCGACCAGTTGAGCTCCACATCTCCCACCAGCACCAACCAGTTCAGCCCCACAACTCCCACCAGCTCCGACCAGTTCAGCTCCACAGCTCCCACCAGCACCGACCAGTTGAGCTCCACAACTCCCACCAGCAGCACCCAGTTGAGCTCCACAGCTCCCACCAGCACCGACCAGTTGAGCTCCGCAGCTCAAACCAGCACCACCCAGTTGACCTCCACAGGTCCCACCAACACCGACCGTTTGAGCTCCACAGCTCCAACCAGTACCACCCAGTTGAGCTCCATATCTCCCACCAGCACCACCCAGTTCAGCACCACAGCTCCAACCAGTACCGACCAGTTCAGCTCCGCAGGTCCCACCAGCTCCGACCTTTTCAGCTCCACAGCTCCCACCAGCACCAACCAGTTGAGCTCCACAACTCAAACAAGCACCACCCAGTTGAGCTCCACAACTCCCACCAGTACCACCCAGTTGAGCTCCACAGCTCCCACCAGCACCGACCAGTTGAACTCCTCAGCTCAAACCAGCACCGACCAGTTGAGCTCCACAGCTCCCACCAGTACCGACCAGTTGAGCTCCACATCACCCAACAGCACCACCCAGTTCAGCTCCACAACTCCCACCAGCTCTGACCAGTTCAGCTCCACAGGTCCCACCAGAACCGACCAGTTCAGCTCCACAACTCCCACCAGCAGCTCCCAGTTGAGCTCCAGAGCTCCCACCAGTACCGACCAGTTGAGCTCCACAGCTCCAACCAGTACCACCCACTTAAGCTCCACAGCTTCCACCAATACCGACCGGTTCAGCTCCTCAGCTCAAATCAGCACCGACCAGTTGAGCTCCACATCTCCCACAAGCACCACCCAGTTGAGCTCCAGGGCTCCCACCAGTAACACCCAGTGGAGCTCCACAGCTGCGACCAGTACAACCCAGTTGAGCTCCACAGCTCCCACCAGCACCGACCAGACGAGCTACACAATTCCAACCAGCACCGACCAGTTCAGCTCCACAGCTCCCACCAGTACCACCCAGTTGACCTCCACATCTCCCACCATCACCACCCAGTTCAGCTCCATGGCTCCCACCAGCACCGACCAGTTGAGCTCCACATCTCTCACCAGCAACACCCAGTTCAACTCCACAACTCCCACCAGCTCCGACCATTTCAGCTCCACAACTCCCACCAGCACCGACCAGTTGAGCTCCACAACTCCAACCAGTACCACCCACTTAAGCTCCACAGCTTCCACCAATACCGACCAGTTGAGCTCCACATCTCCCACCAGCACCGACCAGTTCAGCTCCACATCTCCAACCAGCACCACCCAGTTCAGCTCCACAGCTCCCACCAGCACCGACCAGATGAGCTCCACAGGTCCCAACAGCACCGACCAGTTCAGCTCCACAACTCCCACCAGTACCACCCAGTTAACCTTGAGAGTTCCCACCAGCACCGACCAGTTGAGCTCCAAAGCTGCCACCAGTACAACCCAGTTGAGCTCCACCATTCCCACCAGCACCACCCAGATGACCTCCACAGCTTCCACCAGTACCGACCAGTTGAGCTCCTCAGCTCAAACCAGCACCGACCAGTTGAGCTCCACAACTCCCACCATCTCCACCCAGCTGAGATCCACGGCTGCCACCAGCACAGACCAGTTCAGCTCCATAACTCCCACCAGCACCACCCAGTTCAGCTCCACAACTCCCACCAGCACCGACCAGTTGAGCACCACAACTCCCACCAGCACAGACCAGTTCAGCTCCACACCTCGCACCAGCACCACCCAGTTCAGCTCCACAACTCCCACCAGCACCGACCAGTTGAGCACCACACCTCCCACCAGCACCACCCAGTTGAGCTCCACAACTCCTACCAGCACCGACCAGTTGAGCTCCACAACTCCCACCAGTACCACCCAGTTGAGCTCCACAGCTCCCACCAGCACCGACCATTTGAGCTCCACAGCTCCAACCAGTACCACCCAGTTGAGCTCCACAGCTCCCACCAGCAACACCCAGTTGAGCTCCACAACTCCCACCAGTACCACCCAGTCGAGCTCCACAATTCCAACCAGCACCGACCAGATGAGCTCGACAGCTCCCACCAGTACCACCCAGTTGACCTCCACATCTCCGACCACCACCACCCAGTTCAGCTCCATGGCTCCCACCAGCACCGACCAGTTGAGCTCCACATCTCCCACCAGCAACACCGAGTTGAACTCCACAACTCCCACCAGCACCGACCAATTGAGTTCAACATCTCCCACCAGCACCGACCAGATCAGCTCCACAGCTCGCACCAGCACCACCCAGTTGAGCTCCAGGGCTCCCACCAGTAACACCCAGTGGAGCTCCACAGCTGCCACCAGTACAACCCAGTTGAGCTCCACAGCTCCCACCAGCACCGACCAATTGATTTCCACAGCTCCCACCAGCACCGACCAGTTGAGCTCTTCAGCTCAAACCAGCACCGACCAGTTGAGCTCCAGAGCTCCAACCAGCACTGACCAGTTAAGCACCTCATCTCAAACCAGCACCACCCAGTTGAGCTCCACAGCTCCCACCAGCACCAACCAGTTGAGCTCCTCAGTTCCCACCAGCACCACCCAGATGAGCTCCACAGCTCCCACCAGCACCGACCAGTTGACCTCCACAGCTCCCACCAGCACCACCCAGTTGAGCTCCACAGCTCCCACCAGCACCGACCAGTTGAGCTCCACAGCTCCAACCAGCACTGACCAGTTAAGCTCCTCATCTCAAACCAGCACCGATCAGTTGAGCTCGACATCTCCCACCAGTACCACCCAGTTGACCTCCACATCTCCGACCACCACCACCCAGTTCAGCTCCATGGCTCCCACCAGCACCGACCAATTGAGCTCCACATTTCCCACCAGCACCGACCAGTTGAGCTCCAGAACTCCCACCAGTACCACCCAGTTCAGCTCGACAGCTCAAACCAGAACAACCCAGTTCAAGTCTACAGCTCACACCAGCTCCGACCAGTTGAGCTCCACAACTCCTACCAGTACCACCCAGTTGAGCTCCACACCTCCCACCAGCACCAACCAGTTGAGCTCCACAGGTCCCACCAGCACCACCCAGTTGAGCTCCAGGGCTCCCACCAGTAACACCCAGTTGAGCTCCACAGCTCCCACCAGCACCGACCAGTCGAGCTACACAATTCCAACCAGCACCGACCAGTTCAGCTCCACTTCTCCCACCAGCACCGACCAATTGAGCTCCACAGCTCCCACCAGCACCGACCAGTTGAGCTCCACAATTCCCACCAGCACCACCCAGTTGAGCTCCAGGGCTCCCACCAGTAACACGCAGTGGAGCTCCACAGCTGCCACCAGTACAACCCAGTTAAGCTCCACAGCTCCCACCAGCACCGACCAATTGATTTCTACATCTCCCACCAGTACCGACCAGTTGAGCTCCACAGCTCCCACCAGCGCCGACCAGTCGAGCTACACAATTCCAACCAGCACCGACCAGTTCAGCTCCACAGCTCCCACCAGCACCGACCAATTGAGTTCCACAGCTCCCACCAGGACCGACCAGTTGAGCTCCACAGCTCCCACCAGCACCACCCAGTTGAGCTCCACAGCTCCCACTAGCACCACCCAGTTGAGCACCACGACTGCCTCCAGCACCGACCAGTTGAGCTCATCAGCTCAAACCAGCACTGACCAGTTGAGCTCCACAGCTCCCACCAGCACCGACCAGTTCAGCTCCACAGCTCCCACCAGTACCACCCAGTTGACCTCCACATCTCCCACCATCACCACCCAGTTCAGCTCCATGGCTCCCACCAGCACCGACCAGTTGAGCTCCACATCTCCCACCAGCAACACCCAGTTCAACTCCACAACTCCCACCAGCTCCGACCATTTCAGCTCCACAACTCCCACCAGCTCCGACCAGTTGAGCTCCACAGGTCCCACCAGCACCGACCAGTTGAGCTCCACAACTCCCACCAGCAGCACCCAGTTGAGCTCCACAGCTCCCACTAGTACCGACCAGTTGAGCTCCACAGCTCCAACCAGTACCACCCACTTAAGCTCCACAGCTCCCACCAGCACCGACCAGTTGAGCTCCACATCTCCAACCAGCACCACCCAGTTCAGCTCCACAGCTCCCACCAGCACCGACCAGATGAGCTCCACAGGTCCCAACAGCACCGACCAGTTCAGCTCCACAACTCCCACCAGTACCACCCAGTTAACCTCCAGAGTTCCCACCAGAAACACCCAGTTGAGCTCCACAGCTCCCACCAGCACCGACCAGTTGAGCTCCAAAGCTGCCACCAGTACAACCCAGTTGAGCTCCACCATTCCCACCAGCACCACCCAGATGACCTCCACAGCTTCCACCAGTACCGACCAGTTGAGCTCCTCAGCTCAAACCAGCACCGACCAGTTGAGCTCCACAATTCCCACCAGCACCAACCAATTGAGTTCCACAACTCCCACCATCTCCACCCAGCTGAGATCCACGGCTGCCACCAGCACAGACCAGTTCAGCTCCAAAACTCCCACCAGCACCACCCAGTTCAGCTCCACAACTCCCACCAGCACCGACCAGTTGAGCGCCACACCTCGCACCAGCACCACCCAGTTCAGCTCCACAACTCCCACCAGCACCGACCAGTTTAGCTCCACAACTCCTACGAGCACCGACCAGTTGAGCTCCAGAACTCCCACCAGTACCACCCAGTTGAGCTCCACAGCTCCCACCAGCACCACCCAGTTGAGCTCCACAACTCCCACCAGTACCACCCAGTTGAGCTCCACAGCTCCCACCAGTACCGACCAGTTGAGCTCCACAGCTCGAACCAGTACCACCCAGTTGAGCTCCACAGCTCCCACCAGCACCGACCAATTGAGTTCAACATCTCCCACCAGCACCGACCAGATCAGCTCCACAGCTAGCACCAGCACCACCCAGTTGAGCTCCCGGGCTCCCACCAGTAACACCCAGTGGAGCTCCACAGCTGCCACCAGTACAACCCAGTTGAGCTCCACAGCTCCCACCAGCACCGACAAATTGATTTCCACAGCTCCCACCAGCACCGACCAGTTGAGCTCCACAACTCCCACCAGCACCGACCAGTTGAACTCCACAGCTCCCACCAGCACCAACCAGTTGAGCTCCTCAGTTCCCACCAGTACCGACCAGTTGAGCTCCACAACTCCCACCAGCTCCGACCTTTTCAGCTCCACAGCTCCCACCAGCACCAACCAGTTGAGCTCCTCAGTTCCCACCAGCACCACCCAGTTCAGCTCCACAGCTCCCTCCAGTACCGACCAGTTGACCTCCACAGCTCCCACCAGCACCACCCAGTTGAGCTCCACAGCTCCCACCAGCACCGACCAGTTGAGCTCCACAGCTCCAACCAGCACTGACCAGTTAAGCTCCTCATCTCAAACCAGCACCGATCAGTTGAGCTCGACAGCTCCCACCAGTACCACCCAGTTGACCTCCACATCTCCGACCACCACCACCCAGTTCAGCTCCATGGCTCCCACCAGCACCGACCAATTGAGCTCCTCATTTGCCACCAGCACCGACCAGTTGAGCTCCAGAACTCCCACCAGTACCACCCAGTTCAGCTCGACAGCTCAAACCAGAACAACCCATTTCAAGTCTACAGCTCACACCAGCTCCGACCAGTTGAGCTCCACAACTCCAACCAGTACCACGCAGTTGATCTCCACACCTCCCACCAGCACCGACCAGTTGAGCTACACAATTCCAACCAGCACCGACCAGTTCAGCTCCACTTCTCCCACCAGCACCGACCAATTGAGCTCCACAGCTCCCACCAGCACCGACCAGTTGAGCTCCACAATTCCCACCAGCACCACCCAGTTGAGCTCCAGGGCTCCCACCAGTAACACGCAGTGGAGCTCCACAGCTGCCACCAGTACAACCCAGTTAAGCTCCACAGCTCCCACCAGCACCGACCAATTGATTTCTACATCTCCCACCAGCACCGACCAGTTCAGCTCCACAGCTCCCACCAGCACCGACCAGTTCAGCTCCACAGCTCCCATCAGCACCGACCAGATGAGCTCCACAGGTCCCAACAGCACCGACCAGTTCAGCTCCACAACTCCCACCAGTACCACCCAGTTAACCTCCAGAGTTCCCACCAGCACCACCCAGTTGAGCTCCACAGCTCCCACCAGCACCGACCAGTTGAGCTCCAAAGCTGCCACCAGTACAACCCAGTTGAGCTCCACCATTCCCACCAGCACCACCCAGATGACCTCCACAGCTTCCACCAGTACCGACCAGTTGAGCTCCTCAGCTCAAACCAGCACCGACCAGTTAAGCTCCACAATTCCCACCAGCACCGACCAATTGAGTTCCACAACTCCCACCATCTCCACCCAGCTGAGATCCACGGCTGCCACCAGCACAGACCAGTTCAGCTCCACAACTCCCACCAGCACCACCCAGTTCAGCTCCACAACTCCCACCAGCACCGAACAGTTGAGCGCCACAACTCCCACCAGCACCGACCAGTTTAGCTCCACACCTCGCACCAGCACCACCCAGTTCAGCTCCACAACTCCCACCAGCACCACCCAGTTGAGCACCACACCTCCCACCAGCACCACCCAGTTGAGCTCCACAACTCCCACCAGTACCACCCAGTTGAGCTCCACAGCTCCCACCAGCACCGACCATTTGAGCTCCACAGCTCCAACCAGTACCACCCAGTTGAGCTCCACAGCTCCCACCAGCAACACCCAGTTGAGCTCCACAACTCCCACCAGTACCACCCAGTCGAGCTCCACAATTCCAACCAGCACCGACCAGTTGAGCTCGACAGCTCCCACCAGTACCACCCAGTTGACCTCCACATCTCCGACCACCACCACCCAGTTCAGCTCCATGGCTCCCACCAGCACCGACCAGTTGAGCTCCACATCTCCCACCAGCAACACCGAGTTGAACTCCACAACTCCCACCAGCACCGACCAATTGAGTTCAACATCTCCCACCAGCACCGACCAGATCAGCTCCACAGCTCGCACCAGCACCACCCAGTTGAGCTCCAGGGCTCCCACCAGTAACACCCAGTGGAGCTCCACAGCTGCCACCAGTACAACCCAGTTGAGCTCCACAGCTCCCACCAGCACCGACCAATTGATTTCCACAGCTCCCACCAGCACCGACCAGTTGAGCTCTTCAGCTCAAACCAGCACCGACCAGTTGAGCTCCACAGCTCCCACCAGCACCACCCAGTTGAGCTCCACAGCTCCCACCAGCACCACCCAGTTGAGCTCCTCAGTTCCCACCAGTACCGACCAGTTGAGCTCCACAACTCCCACCAGCTCCGACCTTTTCAGCTCCACAGCTCCCACCAGCACCAACCAGTTGAGCTCCTCAGTTCCCACCAGTACCACCCAGTTAACCTCCAGAGTTCCCACCAGCACCACCCAGTTCAGCTCCACAGCTCCCACCAGCACCGACCAGTTGAGCTCCAGAGCTCCAACCAGCACTGACCAGTTAAGCTCCTCATCTCAAACCAGCACCACCCAGTTGAGCTCCACAGCTCCCACCAGCACCGACCAGTTGAGCTCCAGAGCTCCAACCAGCATTGACCAGTTAAGCTCCTCATCTCAAACCAGCACCACCCAGTTCAGCTCCACAGCTCCCACCAGCACCAACCAGTTGAGCTCCTCAGTTCCCACCAGCACCACCCAGATGAGCTCCACAGCTCCCTCCAGTACCGACCAGTTGACCTCCACAGCTCCCACCAGCACCACCCAGTTGAGCTCCACAGCTCCCACCAGCACCGACCAGTTGAGCTCCACAGCTCCAACCAGCACTGACCAGTTAAGCTCCTCATCTCAAACCAGCACCGATCAGTTGAGCTCGACAGCTCCCACCAGTACCACCCAGTTGACCTCCACATCTCCGACCACCACCACCCAGTTCAGCTCCATGGCTCCCACCAGCACCGACCAATTGAGCTCCACATTTCCCACCAGCACCGACCAGTTGAGCTCCAGAACTCCCACCAGTACCACCCAGTTCAGCTCGACAGCTCAAACCAGAACAACCCAGTTCAAGTCTACAGCTCACACCAGCTCCGACCAGTTGAGCTCCACAACTCCAACCAGTACCACCCAGTTGAGCTCCACACCTCCCACCAGCACCGACCAGTTGAGCTCCACAGGTCCCACCAGCACCACCCAGTTGAGCTCCAGGGCTCCCACCAGTAACACCCAGTTGAGCTCCACAGCTCCCACCAGCACCGACCAGTCGAGCTACACAATTCCAACCAGCACCGACCAGTTCAGCTCCACTTCTCCCACCAGCACCGACCAATTGATTTCCACATCTCCCACCAGCACCGACCAGTTGAGCTCCACAATTCCCACCAGCACCACCCAGTTGAGCTCCAGGGCTCCCACCAGTAACACGCAGTGGAGCTCCACAGCTGCCACCAGTACAACCCAGTTAAGCTCCACAGCTCCCACCAGCACCGACCAATTGATTTCTACATCTCCCACCAGTACCGACCAGTTGAGCTCCACAGCTCCCACCAGCACCGACCAGTCGAGCTACACAATTCCAACCAGCACCGACCAGTTCATCTCCACAGCTCCCACCAGCACCGACCAATTGATTTCCACAGCTCCCACCAGGACCGACCAGTTGAGCTCCACAGCTCCCACCAGCACCACCCAGTTGAGCTCCACAGCTCCCACTAGCACCACCCAGTTGAGCACCACGACTGCCTCCAGCACCGACCAGTTGAGCTCATCAGCTCAAACCAGCACCGACCAGTTCAGCTCCTCAGCTCCCACCAGCACCGACCAGTTCAGCTCCACAGCTCCCACCAGCACTGACCACGAGATCTCCACAGTTCCTTCCACGACCTTCCAGTTCATCTCCACATTTCCCACCATCACCACCCAGTTGATCTCCACATCTCCCACCACCACCACCACCACCACCACCCAAGAACCCCCCCCCACCACCACCCCCGTGGTTCTTCCTCCCGGTGAGTCCTCCCCACGTCCCCCCTCCACGGAGCCACCGTTCCCCGTTGCTCTCCTCCCCCATCCCCCATCCCCTGGGTGGGTCCCCCCTGGACCGGGAGGTCTCCAGAAGCTCCCAGTTGATCTCCCACCACCCTTTCCTCTCTTCCAGTCTTCTGCCAGAATGGTGGCACCTACGAGGGCGGCGAATGCCGCTGCACCGACCAATACTACGGCCCCGTCTGCCAATACCCCGTGGACGACTTCCATACCACCCTCCGTGAGTGCCACCTCCGCCCATCCCCGTGGCCTCCTGGCCCTGCCGTGGTCGCCACCCTCCAGCTCCTCTTCCCTTCCCTCCCCCCCTCCAGCTTTTCCCGACGCCATCGTGGCCGACGTCGAGGTGGAGGTGACCGTCACCAACTTCAACTTCTCGGAGGAGCTGGAGGACCCTCGCTCCGAGGAGTACCAGGAGTTTGAGAAGCTCTTCCAAGACGAGGTGAGGAGCGGGGGTCGAGTCACCCCCCTCCCCCCCCCCCCATCCTGTGGCCATCCCGACGGCCCCAGGGCCATCCCAAAACCTCCTGGTCCATTCCAAAGCCTCCTGGTCCATCCCACCCCCTCCTGCTCCATCCCAAATCCTCCTGCTCCATCCCAAATCCTCCTGCTCCATCCCACCCCCTCCTGCTCCATCCCACCCCTCCTGCTCCATCCCAAATCCTCCTGGTCCATCCCAAAACCTCCTGCTCCATCCCAACCCCTCCTGCTCCATCCCAACCCCTCCTGCTACATCCTAAAATCTCCTGCTCCATCCCAACCCCTCCAGGTCCATCCCAACCCCTCCTGGTCCATCCCACCCCCTCCTGGTCCATCCCAACCCCTCCTGCTCCATCCCAACCCCTCCTGCTCCATCCCAACCCCTCCTGGTCCATCCCACCCCTCCTGCTCCATCACAAATCCTCCTGCTCCATCCCAAAACCTCCTGCTCCATCCCACCCCTTCTGGTGCATCCCATCCCCTCCTGCTCCATCCCAAATCCTCCTGGTCCATCCCACCCCCTCCTGCTCCATCCCAACCCCTCCTGCTCCATCCCAACCCCTCCTGCTCCATCCCACCCCTCCTGCTCCATCCCACCCCTCCTGCTCCATCCCAAATCCTCCTGCTCCATCCCAAAACCTCCTGCTCCATCCCACCCCCTCCTGCTCCATCCCAAATCCTCCTGGTCCATCCCACCCCCTCCTCACCCTTCCCACCCCCTCCTGGTCCATCCCACACCCTTCTGGTCCACCCCATCCCATCCAGGTCCATCCCACCCCCTCCTGGTCCATCCCAAAACCTCCTGGTCCATCCCACCCTCTCCTGATTCACCCCACCCCCTCCTCACCCACCCCACCACCTCCTGGTCCATCCCATCACCTCCTCCCCCCACCCCACCACCTCCTGGTCCATCCCACCCCCTCCTCCCCCACCCCACCCCCTCCTGGTTCCCCCCCCCCCCCCCCCTCGTCCATCCCAAAAACCCCTGATCCATCCCATCATCTCCTCACCCATCCCACCCCCTCCAGTCCATCCCATCCCCCTCCTGGTCCACCCCACCCCCTCCCAGTCCACCCCACCCCCTCCCAGTCCATCCCACCCCTCCTGGTCCATCCCACCCCCTCCTTCCCCATTCCCCCCCTCCTCCCCCACCCCAACCCCCTCCCAGTCCATCCCATCCCCCTCCTGGTCCATCCCACCCCCTCCTCCCCCATTCCCCCCCCCTCCTCCCCCACCCCACCCCCTCCTCCCCCACCCCACCCCCCCTCCTCACCCATCCCACCCCCTCCTCTCCTCACCCTTCCCACCCCTTCCTGGTCCATCCCGCCCCCTGGTCCATCCCCATCATCTCCTCCCCTCTTCTCCTCCCCCACCCCACCCCCTCCCCCCCCTCCCCCCCCCCCTCCTCCCCCTCCCCCCCCCACCCCTCCCCCCCGTGGCCTCTCCCACCCCTTCTCCCTCTCAGGTAGGGAGGATCTACGGTCCACATCCCGGGCTACGTGGGCGCGAGGATCATCAGCCTCAGGTAGGGGTTGGGGTTTTGGGGGGGGGGGGGGGGAGAGACACCCCCCCGGGAGGTCAGGGGGGGGACACCCCAGGGTGTTTGGGTGTGGGGGGGTCTCCCTTCCCCTCCCGTGACCCCTTGGGGGTCTCCTGTCCCCCCACAGAGCCGGCAGCATCGTGGTGGAGCACGCGGTCTCCTTCACGGTGAGGAACAGCAGTGACGTCAGCAGCGCCTTCGGGGAGATCACGGAGGACCTGGTGGGGTCCCTGGAGGAGGCGAAGGAGCACCAGGGCTACTGCCAGAACGAGACCTGTGGGTGCCCCTTCCGCCACCCCACCCCCCCCTCTGTGCACCCCCAACACCCCCCCAACACACCCCCTCGGAA
>JAUMJJ010000527.1:0-35592 GCA_033556795.1 Tapera naevia | reverse complement strand
GGTGCTGGGGGGCCTGGGGGTAGGGGTGGGGGGTCTGGGGGTGCTTAGGGACTCTGGGGGTGCAGGGGGGAGCTGGGGGCACCTATGGGTGCTGAGGGGGGCACCCATGGGTGCTGGGGGGGGCAGAGGGGGCACCTGGGGGTGCTGGGGGGGTCTGGGGGTAGGGGTGGGGGGTCTGGGGATGCTGAGGGACTCTGGGGGGTCTGGGGGTGCTGGGGAGAGCGGGGGGGGAGCTGGGGGCACCTATGGGTGCTGAGGGGCTGGGGGGCACCCATGGGTGCTTGGGGGGCCGGAGGGGACACCTGGGGTGCCGGGGGTCCCTGGGGGTAGGGGTGGGGGCACAGGGGGTGCTGAGGGACTCTGGGGGTGCGGGGGGGAGCTGGGGGCACCTATGGATGCTGAGGGGCTGGGGGGGCACCCATGGGTGCTGGGGGGCCCTGGGGGCACCTGGGGGTGCTGGGGGCCATGGGGGTAGGGGTGGGGGATCTGGGGGTGCTGAGGGACTCTGGGAGTGCTGGGGAGAGCGGGGGGGAGCTGGGGGCACCTATAGATGCTGAGGGGGCACCCATGGGTGCTGGGGGGCCAGAGGGGGCACCTGGGGGTGCTGGGGGGCCCTGGGGGTAGGGGTGGGGACACTGGGGGTGCTGAGGGACTCTGGGGGTGCAGGGAGGGAGCTGGGGGCACCTATGGATGCTGAGGGGCTTGGGGGGCACCCATGGGTGCTGGGGAGCCAGAGGGGGGCACCCATGGGTGCTGGGGGGCCCTGGGGTTAGGAGTGGGGGCACAGGGGGTGCTGAGGGACTCTGGGGGTGCTGGGGAGAGCGGGGGGAAGCTGGGGGCACCCATGGGTGCTGGGGGGCCGGAGGGGGTACCTGGGGGTGCTGGGGGGCCCTGGGGGTAGGGGTGGGGGGTCTGGGGGTGCTGAGGGACTCTGGGGGTACTGGGGAGAGCGGGGGGGGAGCTGGGGGCACCTATGGATGCTGAGGGGGCACCCATGGGTGCTGGGGGGCCAGAAGGGACATCTGGGGGTGCTGGGGGGCCCTGGGGGTAGAGGTGGGGGCACTGGGGGTGCTGAGGGACTCTGGGGTATCTGGGGGTGCTGGGGAGAACGGGGGGGAGCTGGGGGCACCCATGGGTGCTGGGGGGCCAGAGGGGGCACCTGGGGGTGCTGGGGGCCCTGGGGGTAGGGGTGGGGGCACTGGGGGTGCTGGGTAGAGCGGGGGGGAGCTGGGGGCACCTATGGGTGCTGAGGGGCTGGGGGGGCACCCATGGGTGCTGGGAGGCCAGAGGGGGCACCTGGGGGTGCTGGGGGGCCCTGGGGGTAGGGGTGGGGGGTCTGGGGGTGCTGAGGGACTCTGGGGGTGCTGGGGAGAGCGGGGGGGAGCTGGGGGCACCCATGGGTGCTGGGGGGCCAGAGGGGGCACTTGGGGGTGCTGGGGGGCCCTGGGGGTAGGGGTGGGGGCACAGGGGGTGCTGAGGGACTCTGGGGGGTCTGGGGGTGCTGGGGAGAGCAGTGGGGAGCTGGGGGCACCTATGGGTGCTGAGGGGGCACCCATGGGTGCTGGGGGGGGCAGAGGGGGCACCTGGGGGTGCTGGGGGGCCCTGGGGGTAGGGGTGGGGGCACAGGGGGTGCTGAGGGACTCTGGGGGGTCTGGGGGTGATGGGGAGAGCAGTGGGGAGCTGGGGGCACCTATGGGTGCTGAGGGGCTAGGGGGGGCACCCATGGGTGCTGGGGGGCCAGAGGGGGCACCTGGGGGTGCTGGGGGGCCCTGGGGGTAGGGGTGTGGGGTCTGGGGGTGCTGAGGGACTCTGGGGGTGCTGGGGAGAGCGGGGGGGAGCTGGGGCACCTATGGGTGCTGAGGGGGCACCCATTGGGTGCTGGGGGGCCAGAGGGGGCACCTGGGGGTGCTGGGGGGCCCTGGGGGTAGGGGTGGGGGGTCTGGGGGTGCTTAGGGACTCTGGGGGTGCAGGGGGGAGCTGGGGGCACCTATGGGTGCTGAGGGGGCACCCATGGGTGCTGGGGGGGGCAGAGGGGGCACCTGGGGGTGCTGGGGGGGGTCTGGGGGTAGGGGTGGGGGGTCTGGGGGTGCTGAGGGACTCTGGGGGGTCTGGGGGTGCTGGGGAGAGCGGGGGGGAGCTGGGGGCACCTATGGGTGCTGAGGGGCTGGGGGGCACCCATGGGTGCTTGGGGGGCCGGAGGGGACACCTGGGGTGCCGGGGGTCCCTGGGGGATAGGGGTGGGGGCACAGGGGGTGCTGAGGGACTCTGGGGGATCTGGGGGTGCTGGGGAGAGCGGGGGGGGAGCTGGGGGCACCCATGGGTGCTGGGGGGCCAGAGGGGGCACCTGGGGGTGCTGGTGGGTTCTGGGGGTAGGGGTGGGGGGTCTGGGGGTGCTGGGGGACTCTGGGGGTGCTGGGGAGAGTGGGGAGAGCAGTGGGGAGCTGGGGGCACCTATGGGTGCTGAGGGGCTGGGGGGGCACCCATGGGTGCTGGGGGGCCCTGGGGGCACCTGGGGGTGCTGGGGGGCCATGGGGGTAGGGGTGGGGGATCTGGGGGTGCTGAGGGACTCTGGGAGTGCTGGGGAGAGCGGGGGGGAGCTGGGGGCACCTATAGATGCTGAGGGGGCACCCATGGGTGCTGGGGGGGCCAGAGGGGGCACCTGGGGGTGCTGGGGGGCCCTGGGGGTAGGGGTGGGGGCACAGGGGGTGCTGAGGGACTCTGGGGGGTCTGGGGGTGATGGGGAGAGCAGTGGGGAGCTGGGGGCACCTATGGGTGCTGAGGGGCTAGGGGGGGCACCCATGGGTGCTGGGGGGCTGGAGGGGGCACCTGGGGGTGCTGGGGGGCCCTGGGGGTAGGGGTGGGGACACTGGGGGTGCTGAGGGTCTCTGGGGGTGCAGGGAGGGAGCTGGGGGCACCTATGGATGCTGAGGGGCTTGGGGGGCACCCATGGGTGCTGGGGAGCCAGAGGGGGCACCCATGGGTGCTGGGGGGCCCTGGGGTTAGGAGTGGGGGCACAGGGGGTGCTGAGGGACTCTGGGGGTGCTGGGGAGAGCGGGGGGAAGCTGGGGGCACCCATGGGTGCTGGGGGGCTGGAGGGGGCACCTGGGGGTGCTGGGGGGCCCTGGGGGTAGGGGTGGGGGGTCTGGGGGTGCTGAGGGACTCTGGGGGTGCTGGGGAGAGCGGGGGGGAGCTGGGGGCACCTATGGATGCTGAGGGGGCACCCATGGGTGCTGGGGGGCCAGAGGGGGGCACCTGGGGGTGCTGGGGGGCCCTAGGGGTAGGGATGAGGGCACAGGGGGTGCTGAGGGACTCTGGGGGGTCTGGGGGTGCTGGGGAGAACAGGGGGGAGCTGGGGGCACCTATGGATGCTGAGGGGCTGGGGGGCACCCATGGGTGCTGGGGGGGGCAGAGGGGGCACCTGGGGGTGCTGGGGGGGTCTGGGGATAGGGGTGGGGGCACAGGGGGTGCTGAGGGACTCTGGGGGGTCTGGGGGTGCTGAGGAGAGCGGAGGGGAGCTGGGGGCACCTATGGATGCTGAGGGGGCACCCATGGGTGCTGGGGGGCCAGAGGGGGCACTTGGGGGTGCTGGGGGGCCCTGGGGGTAGGGGTGGGGGGTCTGGGGGTGCTGAGGGACTCTGGGGGATCTGGGGGTGCTGGGGAGAGCGGGGGGGAGCTGGGGGCACCTATGGGTGCTGGGGGGCTGGGGGGCACCCATGGGTGCTAGGGGGCACCTGGAGGTGCTGGGGGGCCCTGGGGGTAGGGGTGGGGACACTGGGGGTGCTGAGGGACTCTGGGGGTGCAGGGGGGGAGCTGGGGGTACCTATGGATGCTGAGGGGGCACCTATGGGTGCTGGGGGGCCAGAGGGGGCATCTAGGGGTGCTGGTGGGCTCTGGGGGTAGGGGTGGGGGGTCTGGGGGTGCTGGGGGACTCTGGGGGTGCTGGGGAGAGTGGGGAAAGCAGTGGGGAGCTGGGGGCACCTATGGGTGCTGAGGGGCTGGGGGGGCACCCATGGGTGCTAGGGGGGCCGGAGGGGGCACCTGGGGGTGCTGGGGGGCCCTGGGGGTAGGGGTGGGGGGTCTGGGGGTGCTTAGGGACTCTGGGGGTGCAGGGGGGAGCTGGGGGCACCTATGGGTGCTGAGGGGGCACCCATGGGTGCTGGGGGGGGCAGAGGGGGCACCTGGGGGTGCTGGGGGGGTCTGGGGGTAGGGGTGGGGGGTCTGGGGATGCTGAGGGACTCTGGGGGGTCTGGGGGTGCTGGGGAGAGCGGGGGGGAGCTGGGGGCACCTATGGGTGCTGAGGGGCTGGGGGGCACCCATGGGTGCTTGGGGGGCCGGAGGGGACACCTGGGGTGCCGGGGGTCCCTGGGGGTAGGGGTGGGGGCACAGGGGGTGCTGAGGGACTCTGGGGGTGCGGGGGGGAGCTGGGGGCACCTATGGATGCTGAGGGGCTGGGGGGGCACCCATGGGTGCTGGGGGGCCCTGGGGGCACCTGGGGGTGCTGGGGGGCCATGGGGGTAGGGGTGGGGGATCTGGGGGTGCTGAGGGACTCTGGGAGTGCTGGGGAGAGCGGGGGGGAGCTGGGGGCACCTATGGGTGCTGAGGGGGCACCCATGGGTGCTGGGGGGCCAGAGGGGGCACCTGGGGGTGCTGGGGGGCCCTGGGGGTAGGGGTGGGGGCACAGGGGGTGCTGAGGGACTCTGGGGGGTCTGGGGGTGCTGGGGAGAGCAGTGGGGAGCTGGGGGCACCTATGGGTGCTGAGGGGCTAGGGGGGGCACCCATGGGTGCTGGGGGGCTGGAGGGGGCACCTGGGGGTGCTGGGGGGCCCTGGGGGTAGGGGTGGGGACACTGGGGGTGCTGAGGGACTCTGGGTGTGCAGGGAGGGAGCTGGGGGCACCTATGGATGCTGAGGGGCTTGGGGGGCACCCATGGGTGCTGGGGAGCCAGAGGGGGCACCCATGGGTGCTGGGGGGCCCTGGGGTTAGGAGTGGGGGCACAGGGGGTGCTGAGGGACTCTGGGGGTGCTGGGGAGAGCGGGGGGAAGCTGGGGGCACCCATGGGTGCTGGGGGGCCGGAGGGGGTACCTGGGGGTGCTGGGGGGCCCTGGGGGTAGGGGTGGGGGGTCTGGGGGTGCTGAGGGACTCTGGGGGTGCTGGGGAGAGCGGGGGGGGGGGGAGCTGGGGGCACCTATGGGTGCTGAGGGGCTGGGGGGGCACCCATGGGTGCTGGGGGGCCAGAGGGGGCACCTGGGGGTGCTGGGGGGCCCTGGGGGTAGGGGTGGGGGCTCTGGGTGTGCTGAGGGACTCTGGGGGTGCTGGGGAGAGCGGGGGGGAGCTGGGGGCACCTATGGATGCTGAGGGGGCACCCATGGGTGCTGGGGGGCCAGAGGGGGCACCTGGGGGTGCTGGGGGGCCCTGGGGGTAGAGGTGGGGGCGCTGTAGGTGCTGGGGGACACTGGGGGGTCTGTGGAAAACTGGGGGTATGGGGGGGGGAGGGAGAGCTGGGGGCACCCATGGGTGCTGGCAGGGCCCTGGGGGTAGAGGTGGGGGAGCTGTAGGTGCTGGGGGACACTGGGGGGTCTGTGGAGAGCTGGGGGTACGGGGGGGGGGCAGGAAGAGCTGGGGGCACCCATGGGTGCTGGCAGGGCCCTGGGGGTAGGGGTGGGGGCACTGGGGGTGCTGTGGGGGGTGCGGGGGGCAGGCTGGGGGTGCTGGGGGCATCCATGGGTGCTGGGGAGGCTGGAGGTGTAAGGGGGGGCCTGTGGGTGCTGGGATGGCTGTGGGTGCTGGGGGGGGCTGGGGGGTGTGAGGAGGGGTGCTCTAGGGGCTGGGGGGTCTGTGGGGACCTGTGGGTGCTGGAGGGGGCTATGGGTGCTGGAGACACTGGGTGCTGAGGAGGGGCTGTTGATTTCGAGGGGCCTTGTGGGTGCTGGAGGCACCCATGGGTGCTGGGGGGCCCCTGGGGGTGTTGGGAGCACCTATGGGTGCTCGGGTGGCTTGGGGGGGCAGGGGTGCTGGGGGTTGCTAGGGGGTCCCTGGGGGTGCTGAGGGGGCCCTGGAGGTGGGGATGGGGGTGCTGGGGAGTGTGTAGGGACCTGTGGGTGCTGGAGGGGGCAGGGGGGGGATGGGGGCACCCAAGGGTGCTGGGGGTGCCTGGGAAGGGACGTGGGTGCTGGGGTAGGCAGTGGGAGTGCTGGGGGCATCCATGGGTGCTGGGAGGGCTGGGGGGGCTGGGAAGGCTTGGGGTGCTGGGGTGGCTGGGGATGCTGGGGGCACACTGGGGGTGCTGGGGGCATCTATGGGTGCTGGGGGGGCTGGGGGGCGGCACCCGAGAGTGCTGGGGGTTCCTGGGGGTGGGGAGGGGGTGCTGGGAAGTGCTTGGGGGTTACTGTGGGTGCTGGGAGATGACAAAGGGTGCTGGGGGGAACCCTGTGGGTGCTGGGAGGTGCTGTAGGTGCTGGGAGATGACGAGGGGTGCTGGGGGGGGGCCTGTGGGTGCTGGGAGGTGCTGTGGGTGCTGGGAGATGACGAGGGGTGCTGGGGGGTGCTGGGAGTGCTGGGAGGTGCTGTGGGTGCTGGGAGATGACGAGGGGTGCTGGGGGGTGCTGGGAGTGCTGGGGGGTGCTGGGAGATGAGGAGGGGTGCTGGGGGGCCACTGGGAGTGCTGGGGGTGCTGGGAGATGACAAGGGGTGCTGGGGGGGGCCCTGTGGGTGCTGGGAGATGAGGAGGGGTGCTGGGGGGTGCTGGGAGTGCTGGGGGGTGCTGGGGGCATCTATGGGTGCTTGGGGGGGCTGGGGGGGCGGCACCCGAGAGTGCTGGGGGGGTCCTGGGGGTGGGGATGGGGGTGCTGGGAAGTGCTTGGGGGTTACTGTGGGTGCTGGGAGATGATGCGGGGTGCTGGGAGGCACTGGGAGTGCTGGGGGGGGGCCTGTGGGTGCTGGGAGGGCTGTGGGTGCTGCGAGGTGGCTATTGGTGCTGGGGGGGAGCCTGTGGGTGCTGGGAGATGACAAGGGGTGCTGGGGAGGCACTGGGAGTGCTGGAGGGGGACCTGTGGGTGCTGGGAGATGACGAGGGGTGCTGGAGGGGGCCTGTGGGTGCTGGGAGATGAGGAAGGGTGCTGGGGGGGGGCCTGTGGGTGCTGGGAGATGAGGAGGGGTGCTGGGGGGCCACTGGGAGTGCTGGGGGTGTTGGGAGATGACAAGGGGTGCTGGGGGGGCCCTGTGGGTGCTGGAAGATGATGAGGGGTGCTGGGAGGCACTGGGAGTGCTGGGGGGGCCCTGTGGGTGCTGGGAGGGCTGTGGGTGCTGCGATGTGGCTATGGGTGCTGGGGGGGAGCCTGTGGGTGCTGGGAGATGACAAGGGGTGCTGGGGAGGCACTGGGAGTGCTGGGGGGGCCCTGTCGGTGCTGGGAGGGCTGTGGGTGCTGCGATGTGGCTATGGGTGCTGGGGGGAACCCTGTGGGTGCTGGGAGATGACAAGGGGTGCTGGGGGGGGGCCTGTGGGTGCTGGGAGATGAGGAGGGGTGCTGGGGGGCCACTGGGAGTGCTGGGGTGGCTGGGGTTGCTGGGGGCATCTATGGGTGCTTGGGGGGGCTGGGGGGGCGGCACCTGAGAGTGCTGGGGGGGTCCTGGGGGTGGGGAGGGGGTGCTGGGAAGTGCTTGGGGGTTACTGTGGGTGCTGGGAGATGACAAAGGGTGCTGGGGAGGCACTGGGAGTGCTGGGGGGGGACCTGTGGGTGCTGGGAGGGCTGTGGGTGCTGCGAGGTGGCTATGGGTGCTGGGGGGGAGCCTGTGGGTGCTGGGAGATGACAAGGGGTGCTGGGGAGGCACTGGGAGTGCTGGGGGGGACCTGTGGGTGCTGGGGGGAACCCTGTGGGTGCTGGGAGATGACGAGGGGTGCTGGGGGGGGGGCCTGTGGGTGCTGTGAGATGATGAGGGGTGCTGGGGGGCCACTGGGAGTGCTGGGGGGTACTGGGGAGGGGGGGTGGCTGTGGGTGCTGGGAGATGACAAGGGGTGCTGGGGGGGCCCTGTGGGTGCTGGGAGATGAGGAGGGGTGCTGGGGGGGGACCTGTGGGTGCTGGGAGATGACAAGGGGTGCTGGGGGGGCCCTGTGGGTGCTGGGAGATGAGGAGGGGTGCTGGGGGGCCACTGGGATAGCTGGGGGGGGCCCTGTGGGTGCTGGGGGGGCCCTGTGGGTGCTGGGAGATGACGAGGGGTGCTGGGAGGCACTGGGATAGCTGGGGGGGGGCCTGTGGGTGCTGGGAGGTGGCTATGGGTGCTGGGGGGGGAGCCTGTGGGTGCTGGGAGATGACAAGGGGTGCTGGGGAGGCACTGGGAGTGCTGGGGGGGGACCTGTGGGTGCTGGGAGGTGCTGTGGGTGCTGGGAGATGACGAGGGGTGCTGGGGGGGGCCCTGTGGGTGCTGGGAGATGATGAGGGGTGCTGGGGGGTCACTGGGAGTGCTGGGGGGTGCTGGAGGGGGACCTGTGGGTGCTGGGAGATGACGAGGGGTGCTGGGGGGGAGCCCTGTGGGTGCTGGGAGATGATGTGGGGTGCTGGGAGGCACTGGGAGTGCTGGGGGGGGCCCTGTGGGTGCTGGGAGGGCTGTGGGTGCTGCGAGGTGGCTATGGGTGCTAGGGGGGGGAGCCTGTGGGTGCTGGGAGATGACAAGGGGTGCTGGGGGGGGCCCTGTGGGTGCTGGGAAATGAGGAGGGGTGCTGGGGGGCCACTGGGATAGCTGGGGGGGGCCCTGTGGGTGCTGGGGGGGCCCTGTGGGTGCTGGGAGATGACGAGGGGTGCTGGGAGGCACTGGGATAGCTGGGGGGGGCCCTGTGGGTGCTGCGAGGTGGCTATGGGTGCTGGGGAGGGAGCCTGTGGGTGCTGGGAGATGACAAGGGGTGCTGGGGAGGCACTGGGAGTGCTGGGGGGGGGACCTGTGGGTGCTGGGGGGAACCCTGTGGGTGCTGGGAGATGATGAGGGGTGCTGGGGGGGGCCCTGTGGGTGCTGTGAGATGAGGAGGGGTGCTGGGGGGCCACTGGGAGTGCTGGGGGGTGGCTGGGGAGGGGGGGTGGCTGTGGGTGCTGGGAGATGACAAGGGGTGCTGGGGAGGCACTGGGAGTGCTGGAGGGGGGACCTGTGGGTGCTGGGAGATGAGGAGGGGTGCTGGGGGGCCACTGGGAGTGCTGGGGGGTGCTGGGGGGGGACCTGTGGGTGCTGGGAGATGAGGGGGGGTGCTGGGGGGCCACTGGGAGTGCTGGGGGTGCTGGGAGATGAGGAGGGGTGCTGGGGGGGGCCTTGTGGGTGCTGGGAGATGACGAGGGGTGCTGGGGGGGCCACTGGGAGTGCTGGGGGGTGCTGGGGAGGGGGGGTGGCTGTGGGTGCCGAGGAGGAGAACTGTTGGCTTGAGGAGATCCTGGGGGTGCTGGGAGGGGACCCTGCGGACACTGGGAGCACCCATGGGCGCCGGGGATGCCCCGTGGGTGCTGGAGGGGATCCCATGGGTGCTCCCCTCCTGTCCCAGAGCAAGCTGATCGCGGGCAAGATCATCCCGGCCATCGCCACCACCACGGCGGCCGTGGTCGGCCTGGCCTGTCTGGAGCTCTTCAAGCTGGTCCAGGGCCACCGGCGCCTCAGCTCCTACAAGAACGGCTTCGTCAACCTCGCCCTGCCCTTCGTGGGCTTCTCCGAGCCCCTCGCCTGTCCCCGCAACAAGGTGGGTGCTGGGTCCCAGGAGGGGGGACTCCCAGGGTCTGGGTGGGGTTGGGGTTGGGTTCTCCAGGTGTTTTGAGGTCTTTGAGTCGGGTTCTGGAGGTGTTTTGGGATCTCTGGGGGGTTGGGGTTGGGTTCTGGAGGTGTTTTGGGGTCTCTGGGGGGTTGGGGTTGGGTTCTGGAGGTGTTTTGGGGTCTCCATGAAGTTGGGATCGGGTTCTCCAGGTGTTTTGAGGTCTTGGAGTCAAGTTCTGGAGGTGTTTTGGGGTCTCCAAGAGGTTGGGGTTGGGTTCTCCAGGTGTTTTGAGGTCTTGGAGTCGGGTTCTGGAGGTGTTTTGGGGTCTCAGGGTTGGGTTCTGGAGGTGTTTTGGGGTCTCCGGGGGGTTGGGGTTGGGTTCTTGAGGTGTTTTGGGGTCTTGGAGTTGGGTTCTGGAGGAGTTTTGGGGTCTCGGGGTTGGGTTCTGGAGGAGGTTTAAGGTCTTGCAGTCAAGTTCTGGAGGTGTTTTGGGGTCTCCAAGAGGTTGGGGTTGGGTTCTCCAGGTGTTTTGAGGTCTTGGGGTTGGGTTCTTGAGGTGTTTTAGGGTCTCAGGGTTGGGTTCTGGAGGAGTTTTGGGGTCTTGGGGTTGGGTTCTGGAGGTGTTTTGGGGTCTCAGGGTTGGGTTCTGGAGGAGTTTTGAGGTCTTGGAGTCAAGTTCTGGAGGTGTTTTGGGGTCTCCAAGAGGTTGGGGTTGGGTTCTCCAGGTGTTTTGAGGTCTTGGAGTCAGGTTCTGGAGGAGTTTTGGGGTCTTGGGGTTGGGTTCTGGGGGTGTTTTGGGGTCTCGGGGGGGTTGGGGTTGGGTTCTGGAGGTGTTTTGGGGTCTTGGGTTTGGGTTCTGGAGGTGTTTAGGGGTCTCAGGGTTGGGTTCCGGAGGAGTTTTGGGGTCTTGGGGGGGTTGGGGTTGGGTTCTTGACGTGTTTTGGGGTCTCTATGGGGGTTGGGGTTGGGTTCTGGAGGTATTTTGGGGTCTCAGGGTTGGGTTCAGGAGGAGTTTTGAGGTCTTGGAGTCAAGTTCTGGAGGTGTTTTGGGGTCTCCAGGGCGTTGGGGTTGGGTTCTTGAGGTGTTTTGGGGTCTCAGGGTTGGGTTCTGGAGGAGTTTTGGGGTCTTGGGGTTGGGTTCTGGAGGTGTTTTGGGGTCTCAGGGTTGGGTTCTGGAGGTGTTTTGGGGTCTCAGGGTTGGGTTCTCAAGGTGGGTTTGGGTGTCCAGGAACTTGAGTTTGGGTTCTCAAGGAGTTTTAGGGTTTCCAGGAGGTTGGGGTCGGGTTCTCCAGGTGCTTTGAGGTCTTGGAGTTGGGTTCTGGAGGTGTTTTGGGGTCTCAAGGTTGGGTTCTGGAGGAGTTTTGGGGTCTCGGGGTTGGGTTCTGGAGGTGTTTTGGGGTCTCCGGAGGGTTGGGGTTGGGTTCTTGAGGTGTTTTGGGGTCTCAGGGTTGGGTTCTGGAGGTGTTTTGAGGTCTTGGGGTTGGGTTCTGGAGGTGTTTTGGGGTCTCAAGGTTGGGTTCTGGAGGAGTTTTGGGGTCTTGGGGTTGGGTTCTGGAGGTGTTTTGGGGTCTCTGGGGGGTTGGGGTTGGGTTCTTGAGGTGTTTTGGGGTCTCCATGAAGTTGGGATCGGGTTCTCCAGGTGTTTTGAGGTCTTGGAGTCAAGTTCTGGAGGTGTTTTGGGGTCTCCAAGAGGTTGGGGTTGGGTTCTCCAGGTGTTTTGAGGTCTTGGAGTCGGGTTCTGGAGGTGTTTTGGGGTCTCAGGGTTGGGTTCTGGAGGTGTTTTGGGGTCTCCGGGGGGTTGGGGTTGGGTTCTTGAGGTGTTTTGGGGTCTTGGAGTTGGGTTCTGGAGGAGTTTTGGGGTCTCGGGGTTGGGTTCTGGAGGAGGTTTAAGGTCTTGGAGTCAAGTTCTGGAGGTGTTTTGGGGTCTCCAAGAGGTTGGGGTTGGGTTCTCCAGGTGTTTTGAGGTCTTGGGGTTGGGTTCTTGAGGTGTTTTAGGGTCTCAGGGTTGGGTTCTCCAGGTGTTTTGAGGTCTTGGGGTTGGGTTCTGGAGGTGTTTTGGGGTCTCAGGGTTGGGTTCTGGAGGAGTTTTGAGGTCTTGGAGTCAAGTTCTGGAGGTGTTTTGGGGTCTCCAAGAGGTTGGGGTTGGGTTCTCCAGGTGTTTTGAGGTCTTGGAGTCAGGTTCTGGAGGAGTTTTGGGGTCTTGGGGTTGGGTTCTTGAGGTGTTTTGGGGTCTCAGGGTTGGGTTCTGGAGGAGTTTTGAGGTCTTGGGGTTGGGTTCTGGAGGTATTTTGGGGTCTCTGGGGGGGTTGGGGTTGGGTTCTTGACGTGTTTTGGGGTCTCTATGGGGGTTGGGGTTGGGTTCTGGAGGTATTTTGGGGTCTCAGGGTTGGGTTCAGGAGGAGTTTTGAGGTCTTGGAGTCAAGTTCTGGAGGTGTTTTGGGGTCTCCAGGGCGTTGGGGTTGGGTTCTTGAGGTGTTTTGGGGTCTCAGGGTTGGGTTCTGGAGGAGTTTTGGGGTCTTGGGGTTGGGTTCTGGAGGTGTTTTGGGGTCTCCGGGGGGTTGGGGTTGGGTTCTTGAGGTGTTTTGGGGTCTTGGGGTTGGGTTCTGGAGGTGTTTTGGGGTCTCAGGGTTGGGTTCTGGAGGTGTTTTGAGGTCTTGGGGTTGGGTTCTGGAGGTGTTTTGGGGTCTCCATGAAGTTGGGATCAGGTTCTCCAGGTGTTTTGAAGTCTTGGACTCGGGTTCTGGAGGAGTTTTGAGGTCTTGGAGTCAGGTTCTGGAGGAGTTTTCGGGTCTTGGGGTTGGGTCCTGGAGGTGTTTTGGGGTCTCCCGGGGGTTGGGGTTGGGTTCTGGAGGTGTTCTGGGATCTCAGGTTTGGGTTCTGGAGGTGTTTTGGGGTCTCCATGAAGTTGGGCTCAGGTTCTCCAGGTGTTTTGAGGTCTTGGAGTCGGGTTCTGGAGGTGTTTTGGGATCTCCGGGGGGTTGGGGTTGGGTTCTTGAGGTGTTTTGGGGTCTCCGTGAAGTTGGGGTCGGGTTCTCCAGGTGTTTTGAGGTCTTGGAGTCAAGTTCTGGAGGTGTTTTGGGGTCTCCAAGAGGTTGGGGTTGGGTTCTCCAGGTGTTTTGAGGTCTTGGAGTCAGGTTCTGGAGGTGTTTTGGGGTCTCGGGGTTGGGTTCTGGAGGAGTTTTGGGGTCTTGGGGTTGGGTTCTTGAGGTGTTTTGGGGTCTCCAGGAGGTTGGGGTTGGGTTCTGGAGGTGTTTTGGGGTCTCCATGAAGTTGTGATCGGTTTCTCCAGGTGTTTTGAGGTCTTGGGGTTGGGTTCTGGAGGTGTTTTGGGGTCTCCATGAAGTTGGGGTCGGGTTCTCCAGGTGTTTTGAGGTCTTGGGGTTGGGTTCTGGAGGTGTTTTGGGGTCTCAGGGTTGGGTTCTGGAGGAGTTTTGGGGTCTTGGGGTTGAGTTCTGGAGGTGTTTTGGGGTCTCTGGGGGGTTGGGGTTGGGTTCTTGAGGTGTTTTGGGGTCTCCGTGAAGTTGGGGTCAGGTTCTCCAGGTGTTTTGAGGTCTTGGGGTTGGGTTCTGGAGGTGTTTTGGGGTCTCAAGGTTGGGTTCTGGAGGAGTTTTGGGGTCTCGGGGTTGGGTTCTGGAGGTGTTTTGGGGTCTCCGGAGGGTTGGGGTTGGGTTCTTGAGGTGTTTTGGGGTCTCAGGGTTGGGTTCTGGAGGTGTTTTGAGGTCTTGGGGTTGGGTTCTGGAGGTGTTTTGGGGTCTCAAGGTTGGGTTCTGGAGGAGTTTTGGGGTCTTGGGGTTGGGTTCTGGAGGTGTTTTGGGGTCTCTGGGGGGTTGGGGTTGGGTTCTTGAGGTGTTTTGGGGTCTCCATGAAGTTGGGATCGGGTTCTCCAGGTGTTTTGAGGTCTTGGAGTCAAGTTCTGGAGGTGTTTTGGGGTCTCCAAGAGGTTGGGGTTGGGTTCTCCAGGTGTTTTGAGGTCTTGGAGTCGGGTTCTGGAGGTGTTTTGGGGTCTCAGGGTTGGGTTCTGGAGGTGTTTTGGGGTCTCCGGGGGGTTGGGGTTGGGTTCTTGAGGTGTTTTGGGGTCTTGGAGTTGGGTTCTGGAGGAGTTTTGGGGTCTCGGGGTTGGGTTCTGGAGGAGGTTTAAGGTCTTGGAGTCAAGTTCTGGAGGTGTTTTGGGGTCTCCAAGAGGTTGGGGTTGGGTTCTCCAGGTGTTTTGAGGTCTTGGGGTTGGGTTCTTGAGGTGTTTTAGGGTCTCAGGGTTGGGTTCTCCAGGTGTTTTGAGGTCTTGGGGTTGGGTTCTGGAGGTGTTTTGGGGTCTCAGGGTTGGGTTCTGGAGGAGTTTTGAGGTCTTGGAGTCAAGTTCTGGAGGTGTTTTGGGGTCTCCAAGAGGTTGGGGTTGGGTTCTCCAGGTGTTTTGAGGTCTTGGAGTCAGGTTCTGGAGGAGTTTTGGGGTCTTGGGGTTGGGTTCTGGGGGTGTTTTGGGGTCTCGGGGGGGTTGGGGTTGGGTTCTGGAGGTGTTTTGGGGTCTTGGGTTTGGGTTCTGGAGGTGTTTAGGGGTCTCAGGGTTGGGTTCCGGAGGAGTTTTGGGGTCTTGGGGGGGTTGGGGTTGGGTTCTTGACGTGTTTTGGGGTCTCTATGGGGGTTGGGGTTGGGTTCTGGAGGTATTTTGGGGTCTCAGGGTTGGGTTCAGGAGGAGTTTTGAGGTCTTGGAGTCAAGTTCTGGAGGTGTTTTGGGGTCTCCAGGGCGTTGGGGTTGGGTTCTTGAGGTGTTTTGGGGTCTCAGGGTTGGGTTCTGGAGGAGTTTTGGGGTCTTGGGGTTGGGTTCTGGAGGTGTTTTGGGGTCTCAGGGTTGGGTTCTGGAGGAGTTTTGGGGTCTTGGGGTTGGGTTCTGGAGGTGTTTTGGGGTCTCAGGGTTGGGTTCTGGAGGAGTTTTGGGGTCTTGGGGTTGGGTTCTGGAGGTGTTTTGGGGTCTCAGGGTTGGGTTCTGGAGGTGTTTTGGGGTCTCAGGGTTGGGTTCTCAAGGTGGGTTTGGGTGTCCAGGAACTTGAGTTTGGGTTCTCAAGGAGTTTTAGGGTTTCCAGGAGGTTGGGGTCGGGTTCTCCAGGTGCTTTGAGGTCTTGGAGTTGGGTTCTGGAGGTGTTTTGGGGTCTCAAGGTTGGGTTCTGGAGGAGTTTTGGGGTCTCGGGGTTGGGTTCTGGAGGTGTTTTGGGGTCTCCGGAGGGTTGGGGTTGGGTTCTTGAGGTGTTTTGGGGTCTCAGGGTTGGGTTCTGGAGGTGTTTTGAGGTCTTGGGGTTGGGTTCTGGAGGTGTTTTGGGGTCTCAAGGTTGGGTTCTGGAGGAGTTTTGGGGTCTTGGGGTTGGGTTCTGGAGGTGTTTTGGGGTCTCTGGGGGGTTGGGGTTGGGTTCTTGAGGTGTTTTGGGGTCTCCATGAAGTTGGGATCGGGTTCTCCAGGTGTTTTGAGGTCTTGGAGTCAAGTTCTGGAGGTGTTTTGGGGTCTCCAAGAGGTTGGGGTTGGGTTCTCCAGGTGTTTTGAGGTCTTGGAGTCGGGTTCTGGAGGTGTTTTGGGGTCTCAGGGTTGGGTTCTGGAGGTGTTTTGGGGTCTCCGGGGGGTTGGGGTTGGGTTCTTGAGGTGTTTTGGGGTCTTGGAGTTGGGTTCTGGAGGAGTTTTGGGGTCTCGGGGTTGGGTTCTGGAGGAGGTTTAAGGTCTTGGAGTCAAGTTCTGGAGGTGTTTTGGGGTCTCCAAGAGGTTGGGGTTGGGTTCTCCAGGTGTTTTGAGGTCTTGGGGTTGGGTTCTTGAGGTGTTTTAGGGTCTCAGGGTTGGGTTCTCCAGGTGTTTTGAGGTCTTGGGGTTGGGTTCTGGAGGTGTTTTGGGGTCTCAGGGTTGGGTTCTGGAGGAGTTTTGAGGTCTTGGAGTCAAGTTCTGGAGGTGTTTTGGGGTCTCCAAGAGGTTGGGGTTGGGTTCTCCAGGTGTTTTGAGGTCTTGGAGTCAGGTTCTGGAGGAGTTTTGGGGTCTTGGGGTTGGGTTCTTGAGGTGTTTTGGGGTCTCAGGGTTGGGTTCTGGAGGAGTTTTGAGGTCTTGGGGTTGGGTTCTGGAGGTATTTTGGGGTCTCTGGGGGGGTTGGGGTTGGGTTCTTGACGTGTTTTGGGGTCTCTATGGGGGTTGGGGTTGGGTTCTGGAGGTATTTTGGGGTCTCAGGGTTGGGTTCAGGAGGAGTTTTGAGGTCTTGGAGTCAAGTTCTGGAGGTGTTTTGGGGTCTCCAGGGCGTTGGGGTTGGGTTCTTGAGGTGTTTTGGGGTCTCAGGGTTGGGTTCTGGAGGAGTTTTGGGGTCTTGGGGTTGGGTTCTGGAGGTGTTTTGGGGTCTCCGGGGGGTTGGGGTTGGGTTCTTGAGGTGTTTTGGGGTCTTGGGGTTGGGTTCTGGAGGTGTTTTGGGGTCTCAGGGTTGGGTTCTGGAGGTGTTTTGAGGTCTTGGGGTTGGGTTCTGGAGGTGTTTTGGGGTCTCCATGAAGTTGGGATCAGGTTCTCCAGGTGTTTTGAAGTCTTGGACTCGGGTTCTGGAGGAGTTTTGAGGTCTTGGAGTCAGGTTCTGGAGGAGTTTTCGGGTCTTGGGGTTGGGTCCTGGAGGTGTTTTGGGGTCTCCCGGGGGTTGGGGTTGGGTTCTGGAGGTGTTCTGGGATCTCAGGTTTGGGTTCTGGAGGTGTTTTGGGGTCTCCATGAAGTTGGGCTCAGGTTCTCCAGGTGTTTTGAGGTCTTGGAGTCGGGTTCTGGAGGTGTTTTGGGATCTCCGGGGGGTTGGGGTTGGGTTCTTGAGGTGTTTTGGGGTCTCCGTGAAGTTGGGGTCGGGTTCTCCAGGTGTTTTGAGGTCTTGGAGTCAAGTTCTGGAGGTGTTTTGGGGTCTCCAAGAGGTTGGGGTTGGGTTCTCCAGGTGTTTTGAGGTCTTGGAGTCAGGTTCTGGAGGTGTTTTGGGGTCTCGGGGTTGGGTTCTGGAGGAGTTTTGGGGTCTTGGGGTTGGGTTCTTGAGGTGTTTTGGGGTCTCCAGGAGGTTGGGGTTGGGTTCTGGAGGTGTTTTGGGGTCTCCATGAAGTTGTGATCGGTTTCTCCAGGTGTTTTGAGGTCTTGGGGTTGGGTTCTGGAGGTGTTTTGGGGTCTCCATGAAGTTGGGGTCGGGTTCTCCAGGTGTTTTGAGGTCTTGGGGTTGGGTTCTGGAGGTGTTTTGGGGTCTCAGGGTTGGGTTCTGGAGGAGTTTTGGGGTCTTGGGGTTGAGTTCTGGAGGTGTTTTGGGGTCTCTGGGGGGTTGGGGTTGGGTTCTTGAGGTGTTTTGGGGTCTCCGTGAAGTTGGGGTCAGGTTCTCCAGGTGTTTTGAGGTCTTGGGGTTGGGTTCTGGAGGTGTTTTGGGGTCTCAAGGTTGGGTTCTGGAGGAGTTTTGGGGTCTCGGGGTTGGGTTCTGGAGGTGTTTTGGGGTCTCCGGAGGGTTGGGGTTGGGTTCTTGAGGTGTTTTGGGGTCTCAGGGTTGGGTTCTGGAGGTGTTTTGAGGTCTTGGGGTTGGGTTCTGGAGGTGTTTTGGGGTCTCAAGGTTGGGTTCTGGAGGAGTTTTGGGGTCTTGGGGTTGGGTTCTGGAGGTGTTTTGGGGTCTCTGGGGGGTTGGGGTTGGGTTCTTGAGGTGTTTTGGGGTCTCCATGAAGTTGGGATCGGGTTCTCCAGGTGTTTTGAGGTCTTGGAGTCAAGTTCTGGAGGTGTTTTGGGGTCTCCAAGAGGTTGGGGTTGGGTTCTCCAGGTGTTTTGAGGTCTTGGAGTCGGGTTCTGGAGGTGTTTTGGGGTCTCAGGGTTGGGTTCTGGAGGTGTTTTGGGGTCTCCGGGGGGTTGGGGTTGGGTTCTTGAGGTGTTTTGGGGTCTTGGAGTTGGGTTCTGGAGGAGTTTTGGGGTCTCGGGGTTGGGTTCTGGAGGAGGTTTAAGGTCTTGGAGTCAAGTTCTGGAGGTGTTTTGGGGTCTCCAAGAGGTTGGGGTTGGGTTCTCCAGGTGTTTTGAGGTCTTGGGGTTGGGTTCTTGAGGTGTTTTAGGGTCTCAGGGTTGGGTTCTCCAGGTGTTTTGAGGTCTTGGGGTTGGGTTCTGGAGGTGTTTTGGGGTCTCAGGGTTGGGTTCTGGAGGAGTTTTGAGGTCTTGGAGTCAAGTTCTGGAGGTGTTTTGGGGTCTCCAAGAGGTTGGGGTTGGGTTCTCCAGGTGTTTTGAGGTCTTGGAGTCAGGTTCTGGAGGAGTTTTGGGGTCTTGGGGTTGGGTTCTGGGGGTGTTTTGGGGTCTCGGGGGGGTTGGGGTTGGGTTCTGGAGGTGTTTTGGGGTCTTGGGTTTGGGTTCTGGAGGTGTTTAGGGGTCTCAGGGTTGGGTTCCGGAGGAGTTTTGGGGTCTTGGGGGGGTTGGGGTTGGGTTCTTGACGTGTTTTGGGGTCTCTATGGGGGTTGGGGTTGGGTTCTGGAGGTATTTTGGGGTCTCAGGGTTGGGTTCAGGAGGAGTTTTGAGGTCTTGGAGTCAAGTTCTGGAGGTGTTTTGGGGTCTCCAGGGCGTTGGGGTTGGGTTCTTGAGGTGTTTTGGGGTCTCAGGGTTGGGTTCTGGAGGAGTTTTGGGGTCTTGGGGTTGGGTTCTGGAGGTGTTTTGGGGTCTCAGGGTTGGGTTCTGGAGGAGTTTTGGGGTCTTGGGGTTGGGTTCTGGAGGTGTTTTGGGGTCTCAGGGTTGGGTTCTGGAGGAGTTTTGGGGTCTTGGGGTTGGGTTCTGGAGGTGTTTTGGGGTCTCAGGGTTGGGTTCTGGAGGTGTTTTGGGGTCTCAGGGTTGGGTTCTCAAGGTGGGTTTGGGTGTCCAGGAACTTGAGTTTGGGTTCTCAAGGAGTTTTAGGGTTTCCAGGAGGTTGGGGTCGGGTTCTCCAGGTGCTTTGAGGTCTTGGAGTTGGGTTCTGGAGGTGTTTTGGGGTCTCAAGGTTGGGTTCTGGAGGAGTTTTGGGGTCTCGGGGTTGGGTTCTGGAGGTGTTTTGGGGTCTCCGGAGGGTTGGGGTTGGGTTCTTGAGGTGTTTTGGGGTCTCAGGGTTGGGTTCTGGAGGTGTTTTGAGGTCTTGGGGTTGGGTTCTGGAGGTGTTTTGGGGTCTCAAGGTTGGGTTCTGGAGGAGTTTTGGGGTCTTGGGGTTGGGTTCTGGAGGTGTTTTGGGGTCTCTGGGGGGTTGGGGTTGGGTTCTTGAGGTGTTTTGGGGTCTCCATGAAGTTGGGATCGGGTTCTCCAGGTGTTTTGAGGTCTTGGAGTCAAGTTCTGGAGGTGTTTTGGGGTCTCCAAGAGGTTGGGGTTGGGTTCTCCAGGTGTTTTGAGGTCTTGGAGTCGGGTTCTGGAGGTGTTTTGGGGTCTCAGGGTTGGGTTCTGGAGGTGTTTTGGGGTCTCCGGGGGGTTGGGGTTGGGTTCTTGAGGTGTTTTGGGGTCTTGGAGTTGGGTTCTGGAGGAGTTTTGGGGTCTCGGGGTTGGGTTCTGGAGGAGGTTTAAGGTCTTGGAGTCAAGTTCTGGAGGTGTTTTGGGGTCTCCAAGAGGTTGGGGTTGGGTTCTCCAGGTGTTTTGAGGTCTTGGGGTTGGGTTCTTGAGGTGTTTTAGGGTCTCAGGGTTGGGTTCTCCAGGTGTTTTGAGGTCTTGGGGTTGGGTTCTGGAGGTGTTTTGGGGTCTCAGGGTTGGGTTCTGGAGGAGTTTTGAGGTCTTGGAGTCAAGTTCTGGAGGTGTTTTGGGGTCTCCAAGAGGTTGGGGTTGGGTTCTCCAGGTGTTTTGAGGTCTTGGAGTCAGGTTCTGGAGGAGTTTTGGGGTCTTGGGGTTGGGTTCTTGAGGTGTTTTGGGGTCTCAGGGTTGGGTTCTGGAGGAGTTTTGAGGTCTTGGGGTTGGGTTCTGGAGGTATTTTGGGGTCTCTGGGGGGGTTGGGGTTGGGTTCTTGACGTGTTTTGGGGTCTCTATGGGGGTTGGGGTTGGGTTCTGGAGGTATTTTGGGGTCTCAGGGTTGGGTTCAGGAGGAGTTTTGAGGTCTTGGAGTCAAGTTCTGGAGGTGTTTTGGGGTCTCCAGGGCGTTGGGGTTGGGTTCTTGAGGTGTTTTGGGGTCTCAGGGTTGGGTTCTGGAGGAGTTTTGGGGTCTTGGGGTTGGGTTCTGGAGGTGTTTTGGGGTCTCCGGGGGGTTGGGGTTGGGTTCTTGAGGTGTTTTGGGGTCTTGGGGTTGGGTTCTGGAGGTGTTTTGGGGTCTCAGGGTTGGGTTCTGGAGGTGTTTTGAGGTCTTGGGGTTGGGTTCTGGAGGTGTTTTGGGGTCTCCATGAAGTTGGGATCAGGTTCTCCAGGTGTTTTGAAGTCTTGGACTCGGGTTCTGGAGGAGTTTTGAGGTCTTGGAGTCAGGTTCTGGAGGAGTTTTCGGGTCTTGGGGTTGGGTCCTGGAGGTGTTTTGGGGTCTCCCGGGGGTTGGGGTTGGGTTCTGGAGGTGTTCTGGGATCTCAGGTTTGGGTTCTGGAGGTGTTTTGGGGTCTCCATGAAGTTGGGCTCAGGTTCTCCAGGTGTTTTGAGGTCTTGGAGTCGGGTTCTGGAGGTGTTTTGGGATCTCCGGGGGGTTGGGGTTGGGTTCTTGAGGTGTTTTGGGGTCTCCGTGAAGTTGGGGTCGGGTTCTCCAGGTGTTTTGAGGTCTTGGAGTCAAGTTCTGGAGGTGTTTTGGGGTCTCCAAGAGGTTGGGGTTGGGTTCTCCAGGTGTTTTGAGGTCTTGGAGTCAGGTTC
Organism: Tapera naevia; assembly: GCA_033556795.1. NCBI lineage: Eukaryota > Metazoa > Chordata > Aves > Cuculiformes > Neomorphidae > Tapera > Tapera naevia. Next base: position 15,121 of record JAUMJJ010000527.1, on the reverse strand, counting down.
TGGAGGTGTTTTGGGGTCTCGGGGTTGGGTTCTGGAGGAGTTTTGGGGTCTTGGGGTTGGGTTCTTGAGGTGTTTTGGGGTCTCCAGGAGGTTGGGGTTGGGTTCTGGAGGTGTTTTGGGGTCTCCATGAAGTTGTGATCGGTTTCTCCAGGTGTTTTGAGGTCTTGGGGTTGGGTTCTGGAGGTGTTTTGGGGTCTCCATGAAGTTGGGGTCGGGTTCTCCAGGTGTTTTGAGGTCTTGGGGTTGGGTTCTGGAGGTGTTTTGGGGTCTCAGGGTTGGGTTCTGGAGGAGTTTTGGGGTCTTGGGGTTGAGTTCTGGAGGTGTTTTGGGGTCTCTGGGGGGTTGGGGTTGGGTTCTTGAGGTGTTTTGGGGTCTCCGTGAAGTTGGGGTCAGGTTCTCCAGGTGTTTTGAGGTCTTGGGGTTGGGTTCTGGAGGTGTTTTGGGGTCTCAAGGTTGGGTTCTGGAGGAGTTTTGGGGTCTCGGGGTTGGGTTCTGGAGGTGTTTTGGGGTCTCCGGAGGGTTGGGGTTGGGTTCTTGAGGTGTTTTGGGGTCTCAGGGTTGGGTTCTGGAGGTGTTTTGAGGTCTTGGGGTTGGGTTCTGGAGGTGTTTTGGGGTCTCAAGGTTGGGTTCTGGAGGAGTTTTGGGGTCTTGGGGTTGGGTTCTGGAGGTGTTTTGGGGTCTCTGGGGGGTTGGGGTTGGGTTCTTGAGGTGTTTTGGGGTCTCCATGAAGTTGGGATCGGGTTCTCCAGGTGTTTTGAGGTCTTGGAGTCAAGTTCTGGAGGTGTTTTGGGGTCTCCAAGAGGTTGGGGTTGGGTTCTCCAGGTGTTTTGAGGTCTTGGAGTCGGGTTCTGGAGGTGTTTTGGGGTCTCAGGGTTGGGTTCTGGAGGTGTTTTGGGGTCTCCGGGGGGTTGGGGTTGGGTTCTTGAGGTGTTTTGGGGTCTTGGAGTTGGGTTCTGGAGGAGTTTTGGGGTCTCGGGGTTGGGTTCTGGAGGAGGTTTAAGGTCTTGGAGTCAAGTTCTGGAGGTGTTTTGGGGTCTCCAAGAGGTTGGGGTTGGGTTCTCCAGGTGTTTTGAGGTCTTGGGGTTGGGTTCTTGAGGTGTTTTAGGGTCTCAGGGTTGGGTTCTCCAGGTGTTTTGAAGTCTTGGACTCGGGTTCTGGAGGAGTTTTGAGGTCTTGGAGTCAGGTTCTGGAGGAGTTTTCGGGTCTTGGGGTTGGGTCCTGGAGGTGTTTTGGGGTCTCCCGGGGGTTGGGGTTGGGTTCTGGAGGTGTTCTGGGATCTCAGGTTTGGGTTCTGGAGGTGTTTTGGGGTCTCCATGAAGTTGGGCTCAGGTTCTCCAGGTGTTTTGAGGTCTTGGAGTCGGGTTCTGGAGGTGTTTTGGGATCTCCGGGGGGTTGGGGTTGGGTTCTTGAGGTGTTTTGGGGTCTCCGTGAAGTTGGGGTCGGGTTCTCCAGGTGTTTTGAGGTCTTGGAGTCAAGTTCTGGAGGTGTTTTGGGGTCTCCAAGAGGTTGGGGTTGGGTTCTCCAGGTGTTTTGAGGTCTTGGAGTCAGGTTCTGGAGGTGTTTTGGGGTCTCGGGGTTGGGTTCTGGAGGAGTTTTGGGGTCTTGGGGTTGGGTTCTTGAGGTGTTTTGGGGTCTCCAGGAGGTTGGGGTTGGGTTCTGGAGGTGTTTTGGGGTCTCCATGAAGTTGTGATCGGTTTCTCCAGGTGTTTTGAGGTCTTGGGGTTGGGTTCTGGAGGTGTTTTGGGGTCTCCATGAAGTTGGGGTCGGGTTCTCCAGGTGTTTTGAGGTCTTGGGGTTGGGTTCTGGAGGTGTTTTGGGGTCTCAGGGTTGGGTTCTGGAGGAGTTTTGGGGTCTTGGGGTTGAGTTCTGGAGGTGTTTTGGGGTCTCTGGGGGGTTGGGGTTGGGTTTTTGAGGTGTTTTGGGGTCTCTGGGGGGTTGGGGTTGGGTTCTTGAGGTGTTTTGGGGTCTCCGTGAAGTTGGGGTCAGGTTCTCCAGGTGTTTTGAGGTCTTGGGGTTGGGTTCTGGAGGTGTTTTGGGGTCTCCATGAAGTTGGGCTCAGGTTCTTCAGGTGTTTTGAGGTCTTGGAGTCAGATTCTGGAGGTGTTTTGGGGTCTCAGGGTTGGGTTCTGGAGGTGTTTTGGGGTCTCAGGGTTGGGTTCTTGAGGTGTTTTGGGGTCTCAGGGTTGGGTTCTGGAGGAGATTTGAGGTCTTGGGGTTGGGTTCTGGAGGTGTTTTGGGGTCTCCATGAAGTTGGGATCGGGTTCTCCAGGTGTTTTGAGGTCTTGGGGTTGGGTTCTGGAGGTGTTTTGGGGTCTCCAAGGGGTTGGGGTTGGGTTCTTGAGGTGTTTTGGGGTCTCAGGGTTGGGTTCTGGAGGAGTTTTGGGGTCTTGGGGTTGGGTTCTGGAGGTGTTTTGGGGTCTCCATGAAGTTGGGATCGGGTTCTCCAGGTGTTTTGAAGTCTTGTGAGTCAGGTTCTGGAGGTGTTTTGGGGTCTCCAGAGGGTTGGGGTTGGGTTCTTGAGGTGTTTTGGGGTCTCATGGTTGGGTTCTGGAGGAGTTTTGGGGTCTTGGAGTCAAGTTCTGGAGGTGTTTTGGGGTCTCCATGAAGTTGGGATCGGTTTCTCCAGGTGTTTTGAGGTCTTGGAGTCAGGTTCTGGAGGTGTTTTGGGGTCTCAGGGTTGGGTTCTGGAGGTGTTTTGGGGTCTCAGGGTTGGGTTCTGGAGGAGTTTTGGGGTCTTGGGGTTGGGTTCTGGAGGTGTTTTGGGGTCTCTGGGGGGGTTGGGGTTGGGTTCTGGAGGAGTTTTGGAGTCTCCATGAGGTTGGGGTTGGGTTTTCAAGGTGTTTTGCGGTCTCAGGGTTGGGTTCTTGCGGTGTTTTGAGGTCTCCGTGGAGCTTGGGTTGGATTCTCCAAGGGTTTTTGGGTCTCGGGGGGGGGGGGGGGGGGATTGGGGTTGGGTTCTCCAGGTGTTTTGTGGTCTTGGAGTCAGATTCTTGAGGAATTTTGGGGTCTCCAGGGGGTTGCAGTTGGGTCCAGGTGTTTTGGGGTCTTGGACTTGGGTTCTGGAGGTGGTTTTGGGTCTCCAGGGGCTTGGGGTTGGGTTCTTGAGGTGTTTTGGGGTCTTGGAGCAGTTGGGGTTGGTTTCTCGAGGAGTTTTGGAGTCTCAGTGTTTGGTTCTTGAGGTGTTTTGGGGTCTCAGGGTTGGGTTCTCCAGGTGTTTTGAGGTCTTGGGGTTGGGTTCTGGAGTTGTTTTGAGGTCTTGAGGTTGGGTTCTCGAGGTGTTTTGGGGTCTCAGGGTTGGCTTCTTGGAGGAGTTTTGAGGTCTTGGGGTTGGGTTCTGGAGGTGTTTTGGGGTCTTGGGGTTGAGTTCTGGAGGTGTTTTGAGGTCTCCGGGGGGTTGGGTTCTTGAGGTGTTTTGGGGTCTCAGGGTTGGGTTCTGGAGGAGTTTTCGGGTCTTGGGGTTGAGTCCTGGAGGTGTTTTGGGGTCTCCATGAAGTTGGGGTCGGGTTCTCCAGGTGTTTTGAGGTCTTTGGGTTGGGTTCTGGAGGTGTTTTGGGGTCGCAGGGTTGGGTTCTGGAGGAGTTTTGGGGTCTTGGGGTTGGGTTCTGGAGGTGTTTTGAGGTCTCTGGGGGGGTTGGGGTTGGGTTCTGGAGGTATTTTGGGGTCTCAGGGTTGGGTTCTGGAGGAGTTTTGGGGTCTTGGGGTTGGGTTCTGGAGGTGTTTTGGGGTCTCTGGGGGGTTGGGGTTGGGTTCTTGAGGTGTTTTGGGGTCTCAGGGTTGGGTTCTGGAGGAGTTTTGGGGTCTCAGGGTTGGGTTCTGGAGGAGTTTTGGGGTCTTGGGGTTGGGTTCTGGAGGTGTTTTGGGGTCTCTGGGGGGGTTGGGGTTGGGTTCTGGAGGTGTTTTGGGGTCTCTGGGGGGGTTGGGGTTGGGTTCTTGAGGTGTTTTGGGGTCTCAGGGTTGGGTTCTCAAGGTGGGTTTGGGTGTCCAGGAACTTGGGGTTGGGTTCTCAAGGAGTTTTAGGGTTTCCATGAGGTTGGGGTCTGGTTCTCCAGGAGCTTTGGGGTCTCAGGGTTGGGTTCTCAAGGAGTTTTAGGGTCTTGGGGTTGGGTTCTGGAGGTGTTTCGGGGTCTCCAGGGGCTTGGGGTTGGGTTCTTCAGGTGTTTTGGGGTCTCAGGATTGGGTTCTCAAGGAGGATTTGGGTGTCCAGCGACTTGAGGTTGGGTTCTGGAGATGTTTTTGGGTCTCAGAGGGGGGTTGAGGTTGGGTTCTCGAGTTTTGGGGTCTCAGGGGAGCTGGGGTTGGATTCTCAAAGTGTTTTTGGGTCTCGGGGGGGTTTGGGGTTGGATTCTTGAGGTGTTTTGGGGTCTCCAGGGGTTTGGAGTTGGGTTCTGGAGGTGGTTTTGGGTCTTGGGGTGGAATTGATGTTGGGTTCTTGAGGTGTTTTGAGGTCTTGGAGTCAGATTCTTGAGGAGTTTTGGGGTCTCCAGGGGATTGCGGTTGGGTCCAGGTGTTTTGGGGTCTTGGAGTTGGGTTCTGGAGGTGGTTTTGGGTCTCCAGGGGCTTGGGGTTGGGTTCTTGAGGTGTTTTGGGGTCTCGGAGCAGTTGGGGTTGGGTTCTCGAGGAGTTTTGGAGTCTCCATGAGGTTGGGGTTGGGTTTTCAAGGTGTTTTGCGGTCTCAGGGTTGGGTTCTTGCGGTGTTTTGAGGTCTCCGTGGAGCTCGGGTTGGATTCTCCAAGGGTTTTTGGGTCTCGGGGGGGGTTGGGGTTGGGTTCTCGAGGTGTTTTGTGGTCTTGGAGTCAGATTCTTGAGGAATTTTGGGGTCTCCAGGGGGTTGCAGTTGGGTCCAGGTGTTTTGGGGTCTTGGACTTGGGTTCTGGAGGTGGTTTTGGGTCTCCAGGGGCTTGGGGTTGGGTTCTTGAGGTGTTTTGGGGTCTTGGAGCAGTTGGGGTTGGTTTCTCGAGGAGTTTTGGAGTCTCAGTGTTTGGTTCTTGAGGTGTTTTGGGGTCTCAGGGTTGGGTTCTGGAGGTGTTTTGAGGTCTTGGGGTTGGGTTCTGGAGGTGTTTTGGGGTCTCTGTGGGGTCGGGATTGGGTTCTTCAGGTGTTTTGGGGTCTCAGGGTTGGCTTCTTGGAGGAGTTTTGAGGTCTTGGGGTTGGGTTCTGGAGGTGTTTTGAGGTCTCCGGGGGGTTGGGTTCTTGAGGTGTTTTGGGGTCTCAGGGTTGGGTTCTGGAGGAGTTTTCGGGTCTTGGGGTTGAGTCCTGGAGGTGTTTTGGGGTCTCCATGAAGTTGGGCTCGGGTTCTCCAGGTGTTTTGAGGTCTTTGGGTTGGGTTCTGGAGGTGTTTTGGGGTCGCAGGGTTGGGTTCTGGAGGAGTTTTGGGGTCTTGGGGTTGGGTTCTTGAGGTGTTTTGGGGTCTCCAGGAGGTTGGGGTTGGGTTCTTGAGGTGTTTTGGGGTCTCGGGGTTGGGTTCTGGAGGAGTTTTGGGGTCTTGGGGTTGAGTTCTGGAGGTGTTTTGGGGTCTCTGGGGGGTTGGGGTTGAGTTCTTGAGGTGTTTTGGGGTCTCCAGGGGGTTGGGGTTGGGTTTTTGAGGTGTTTTGGGGTCTCCAGGGGGTTGGGGTTGGGTTCTGGAGGTATTTTGGGGTCTCCATGAAGTTGGGGTCGGGTTCTCCAGGTGTTTTGAGGTCTTGGAGTCAGGTTCTGGAGGTGTTTTGGGGTCTCCAAGAGGTTGGGGTTGGGTTCTCCAGGTGTTTTGAGGTCTTGGAGTCGGGTTCTGGAGGTGTTTTGGGGTCTCAGGGTTGGGTTCTGGAGGTGTTTTGCGGTCTCCGGGGGGTTGGGGTTGGGTTCTTGAAGTGTTTTGGGGTCTTGGAGTTGGGTTCTGGAGGAGTTTTGGGGTCTCGGGGTTGGGTTCTGGAGGAGTTTTGAGGTCTTGGAGTCAAGTTCTGGAGGTGTTTTGGGGTCTCCAAGAGGTTGGGGTTGGGTTCTCCAGGTGTTTTGAGGTCTTGGAGTCAGGTTCTGGAGGAGTTTTGGGGTCTTGGGGTTGGGTTCTTGAGGTGTTTTGGGGTCTCCAGGAGGTTGGGGTTGGGTTCTTGGGGTGTTTTGGGGTCTCAGGGTTGGGTTCTGGAGGAGTTTTGAGGTCTTGGGGTTGGGTTCTGGAGGTATTTTGGGGTCTCTGGGGGGGTTGGGGTTGGGTTCTTGACGTGTTTTGGGGTCTCTAGGGGGGTTGGGGTTGGGTTCTGGAGGTATTTTGGGGTCTCAGGGTTGGGTTCAGGAGGAGTTTTGAGGTCTTGGAGTCAAGTTCTGGAGGTGTTTTGGGGTCTCCAGGGCGTTGGGGTTGGGTTCTTGAGGTGTTTTGGGGTCTCAGGGTTGGGTTCTGGAGGAGTTTTGGGGTCTTGGGGTTGGGTTCTGGAGGAGTTTTGGGGTCTCAGGGTTGGGTTCTGGAGGAGTTTTGGGGTCTTGGGGTTGGGTTCTGGAGGTGTTTTGGGGTCTCCGGGGGGTTGGGGTTGGGTTTTTGAGGTGTTTTGGGGTCTCAGGGTTGGGTTCTCAAGGTGGGTTTGGGTGTCCAGGAACTTGAGTTTGGGTTCTCAAGGAGTTTTAGGGTTTCCAGGAGGTTGGGGTCGGGTTCTCCAGGTGTTTTGAGGTCTTGAGGTTGGGTTCTGGAGGAGTTTTGGGGTCTTGGGGTTGGGTTCTGGAGGTGTTTTGGGGTCTCCGGAGGGTTGGGGTTGGGTTCTTGAGGTGTTTTGGGGTCTTGGGGTTGGGTTCTGGAGGTGTTTTGGGGTCTCAGGGTTGGGTTCTGGAGGTGTTTTGAGGTCTTGGGGTTGGGTTCTGGAGGTGTTTTGGGGTCTCCATGAAGTTGGGATCAGGTTCTCCAGGTGTTTTGAAGTCTTGGACTCGGGTTCTGGAGGAGTTTTGAGGTCTTGGAGTCAGGTTCTGGAGGAGTTTTCGGGTCTTGGGGTTGGGTCCTGGAGGTGTTTTGGGGTCTCCCGGGGGTTGGGGTTGGGTTCTGGAGGTGTTCTGGGATCTCAGGTTTGGGTTCTGGAGGTGTTTTGGGGTCTCCATGAAGTTGGGCTCAGGTTCTTCAGGTGTTTTGAGGTCTTGGAGTCGGGTTCTGGAGGTGTTTTGGGATCTCTGGGGGGTTGGGGTTGGGTTCTTGAGGTGTTTTGGGGTCTCCATGAAGTTGGGATCGGGTTCTCCAGGTGTTTTGAGGTCTTGGAGTCAGGTTCTGGAGGTGTTTTGGGGTCTCGGGGTTGGGTTCTGGAGGAGTTTTGGGGTCTTGGGGTTGGGTTCTTGAGGTGTTTTGGGGTCTCCAGGAGGTTGGGGTTGGGTTCTGGAGGTGTTTTGAGGTCTCGGGGTTGGGTTCTGGAGGTGTTTTGGGGTCTCCATGAAGTTGTGATCGGTTTCTCCAGGTGTTTTGAGGTCTTGGGGTTGGGTTCTGGAGGTGTTTTGGGGTCTCAGGGTTGGGTTCTGGAGGAGTTTTGGGGTCTTGGGGTTGAGTTCTGGAGGTGTTTTGGGGTCTCTGGGGGGTTGGGGTTGGGTTTTTGAGGTGTTTTGGGGTCTCCAGGGGGTTGGGGTTGGGTTCTTGAGGTGTTTTGGGGTCTCCATGAAGTTGGGGTCGGGTTCTCCAGGTGTTTTGAGGTCTTTGGGTTGGGTTCTGGAGGTGTTTTGGGGTCGCAGGATTGGGTTCTGGAGGTGTTTTGGGGTCTTGGGGTTGAGTTCTTGAGGTGTTTTGGGGTCGCAGGGTTGGGTTCTGGAGGAGTTTTGGGGTCTTGGGGTTGGGTCCTGGAGGTGTTTTGGGGTCTCCAGGAGGTTGGGGTTGGGTTCTTGAGGTGTTTTGGGGTCTCAGGGTTGGGTTCTGGAGGAGTTTTGGGGTCTCAGATGGGGGTTGGGGTTGTGTTCTCGAGGTGTTTTGTGGTCTTGGAGTCAGATTCTTGAGGAGTTTTGGGGTCTCCCGGGGGTTGCGGTTGGGTCCAGGTGTTTTGGGGTCTTGGAGTTGGGTTCTGGAGGTGGTTTTGGGTCTCCAGGGGCTTGGGGTTGTGTTCTTGAGGTGTTTTGGGGTCTCGGAGCAGTTGGGGTTGGTTTCTCGAGGAGTTTTGGAGTCTCAGTGTTTGGTTCTTGAGGTGTTTTGGGGTCTCAGGGTTGGGTTCTCCAGGTGTTTTGAGGTCTTGGGGTTGGGTTCTGGAGGTGTTTTGAGGTCTTGGGGTTGGGTTCTGGAGGTGTTTTGGGGTCTCTGTGGGGTCGGGATTGGGTTCTTCAGGTGTTTTGGGGTCTCAGGGTTGGCTTCTTGGAGGAGTTTTGAGGTCTTGGGGTTGGGTTCTGGAGGTGTTTTGGGGTCTTGGGGTTGAGTTCTGGAGGTGTTTTGGGGTCTCCGGGGGGTTGGGTTCTTGAGGTGTTTTGGGGTCTCAGGGTTGGGTTCTGGAGGAGTTTTCGGGTCTTGGGGTTGGGTCCTGGAGGTGTTTTGGGGTCTCCATGAAGTTGGGCTCGGGTTCTCCAGGTGTTTTGAGGTCTTGGAGTCGGGTTCTTGAGGTGTTTTGGGGTCTCAGGGTTGGGTTCTCAAGGTGGGTTTGGGTGTCCAGGAACTTGGGGTTGGGTTCTCAAGGAGTTTTAGGGTTTCCATGAGGTTGGGGTCTGGTTCTCCAGGAGCTTTGGGGTCTCAGGGTTGGGTTCTTGAGGAGTTTTAGGGTCTTGGGGTTGAGTTCTGGAGGTGTTTCGGGGTCTCCAGGGGCTTGGGGTTGGGTTCTTCAGGTGTTTTGGGGTCTCAGGATTGGGTTCTCAAGGTGGATTTGGATGTCCAGGGACTTGAGGTTGGGTTCTGAAGATATTTTTGGGTCTCAGAGGGGGGTTGAGGTTGGGTTCTCGAGGAGTTTTGGGGTCTCAGTGGAGCTGGGGTTGGATTCTCAAAGTGTTTTCGGGTCTCGGGGGAGTTTTGGGGTCTCCAGGGCGTTGCGGTTGGGTCCAGGTGTTTTGGGGTCTTGGGGTTGTATTCTGGAGGTGGTTTTGGGTCTCCAGGGGCTTGGGGTTGGGTTCTTGAGGTGTTTTGGGGTCTCAGGGTTGGGTTCTTGAGGAGTTTTGAGGTCTTGGGGTTGGGTCCTGGAGGTGTTTTGGGGTCTCCATGAAGTTGGGATCGGGTTCTCCAGGTGTTTTGAGGTCTTGGGGTTGGGTTCTGGAGGTGTTTTGGGGTCTCCGGGGGGTTGGGGTTGGGTTCTTGAGGTGTTTTGGGGTCTCAGGGTTGGGTTCTCAAGGTTGGTTTGGGTGTCCAGGAACTTGAGGTTGGGTTCTCAAGGAGTTTTAGGGTTTCCATGAGGTTGGGGTCTGGTTCTCCAGGAGCTTTGGGGTCTCAGGGTTGGGTTCTCGAGGAGTTTTAGGGTCTTGGGGTTGAGTTCTGGAGGTGTTTCGGGGTCTCCAGGGGCTTGGGGTTGGGTTCTCCAGGTGTTTTGAGGTCTCAGGATTGGGTTCTCAAGGAGGATTTTGGTGTCCAGGGACTTGAGGTTGGGTTCTGGAGATGTTTTTGGGTCTCAGAGGGGGGTTGAGGTTGGGTTCTCGAGGAGTTCTGGGGTCTCAGTGGAGCTGGGGTTGGATTCTCAAAGTGTTTTTGGGTCTCGGGGGGGTTTGGGGTTGGATTCTTGAGGTGTTTTGGGGTCTCCAGGGGTTTGGAGTTGGGTTCTGGAGGTGGTTTTGGGTCTCGGGGTGGAATTGACGTTGGGTTCTCCAGGTGTTTTGAGGTCTTGGAGTCAGATTCTTGAGGAGTTTTGGGGTCTCCAGGGGGTTGCGGTTGGGTCCAGGTGTTTTGGGGTCTTGGGGTTGGGTTCTGGAGGTGGTTTTGGGTCTCCAGGGGCTTGGGGTTGGGTTCTTGAGGTGTTTTGGGGTCTTGGAGCAGTTGGGGTTGGGTTCTTGAGGAGTTTTGGAGTCTCAGTCTTTGGTTCTTGAGGTGTTTTGGGGTCTCCAGGGGTTGGGCTTGGGTTCATCGAGGAGTTTTGGAGTCTCCATGAGGTTGGGGTTGGTTTCTCGAGGAGTTTTGGAGTCTCCATGAGGTTGGGGTTGGGTTCTCGAGGAGTTTTGGGGTCTCCAGGGGGTTGGGGTTGGGTCCAGGTCTTTTGGGGTCTTGGAGTTGGGTTCTGGAGGTGGTTTTGGGTCTCCAGGGGCTTGGGGTTGGGTTCTTGAGGTGTTTTGGAGTCTCAGTCTTTGGTTCTTGAGGTGTTTTGGGGTCTCCAGGGGTTGGGCTTGGGTTCTCGAGGAGTTTTGGAGTCTCAGTGTTTGGTTCTTGAGGTGTTTTGGGGTCTCCAGGGGGTTGGGGTTGGGTCCAGGTCTTTTGGGGTCTTTGAGTTGAGTTCTGGAGGTGGTTTTGGGTCTCCATGGGCCTGGGGTTGGGTTCTTGAGGTGTTTTGGGGTCTCGGAGCGGTTGGGGTTTGCTTCTTGAAGAGTTTTGGGGTCTGGGTGGGGTTGGGGTTGGGTTCTCCAGGTGTTTTGGGGTCTCCAGGTGTTTTGGACTCTCAGGGTTGGGTCCTTGAGGTGTTTTGGGGTCTGGGGGGGGTCTGTGTCGGGGTCTCAAGGTGGGTCCATCCCCCCCCACCCCAGTACTACGACGTGGAGTGGACGCTGTGGGACCGCTTCGAGGTGCAGGGGGTGCAGCCTGACGGGCAGGAGATGACCCTGCGCCAGTTCCTCGCCTACTTCAAGGTACTGGGAGGCACTGGGTGGGGGGCAGAGACCACGTGGGGGTGTGGGGGGGGGGGGGGTCCTGGGTGGGACTCTTGGCCCCCCCCATAAAGGACCCCGGGGAACCCTGGGGAGATGTGGCCACCACGGCGAGCGCTGCCCGTGCGGCCGTGGGGCGGCCGAGGGGCGCCCGGGGGCACCTTTGGGTGCCGTGCGCCCCACCCGACGTCCCTGGGTGTCCCCCCACCCACTCACCCCCCCTGTGTCCCCCCCACCCCCAGAAGGAGCACCGGCTGGAGATCACGATGCTCTCCCAGGGGGTCTCCATGCTCTACTCCTTCTTCATGCCGGCGGCCAAACTGCGCGAGCGCTACGACCAACCGTGGGTGGGGGGCCCTGGGGTGGGAGGGGGGGGGCGTGGGTGGGAGCACAGAGGGTTGGGTGCATGTCCTGTGGGTGGGGGGCACGTCCCGTGGGTGGGGGTCCCATGAGTGGGGGTTACGTCCCGTGGGTGGGGGTCACATCCCATAGGTGGGGGTCCCGTGGGTGGGGGTCACAGAGAGTGGCCATGGGTGGGGGTCACATCCTGTGGGTGGGGGTCACGGATGGTATGGGGGGATGTCCTGTGGGTGGGGGTCATGTCCATGGGTGGGCGTAACGTCCCGTGGGGGGGAGGTCGCATCCCATGGGTGGGGGTCACATCCATGGGGGGGGGTCCCATGGGGGGGGGGGGGGTCACAGAGGGTGGGGGTCACATCCCATAGGTGGGGGTCACATCCATGGGTGGGGGTCCCATGGGGGGGGGGGGTCACTGAGGGTGGGGGTCACATCCATGGGTGGGGGTCACATCCATGGGTGGGGGTCCCATGGGTGGGGGTCCCAGAGGGTGGGGGACACATCCCATAGGTGGGGGTCACATCCATGGGTGGGGGTCCCATGGGTGGGGGTCCCAGAGGGTGGGGGTCACATCCCATGGGTGGGGGTCACATCCCATAGGTGGGGCTCACATCCATGGGTGGGGGTCCCATGGGTGGGGGACACATCCCATAGGTGGGGGTCCCAGAGGGTGGGGGACACATCCCATAGGTGGGGGTCACATCCATGGGTGGGGGTCCCATGGGTGGGGGTCCCAGAGGGTGGGGGGGTCACAGAGGGTGGGGGACACATCCCATGGGTGGGGGTCACATCCATGGGTGGGGGTCCCATGGGGGGGGGGGGGTCACAGAGGGTGGGGGTCACATCCCATGGGTGGGGGTCACATCCATGGGGGGGGGGTCCCAGAGGGTGGGGGACACGTCCCATAGGTGGGGGTCCCATGGGTGGGGGTCCCATGGGTGGAGGACACATCCCATGGGTGGGGGTCACATCCTGTGGGTGGGGGTCCCATAGGTGGGGGTTACATCCCATGGGTGGGGGTCCCAGAGGGTGGGGGGGACATCCCATAGGTGGGGGTTACGTCCCATGGGTGGGGGGCACATGAGTGGGGGTCATAGAGAATGGGTGTCCCAAAGGGTGGGGGACACGTCCATGGGTGGGGGTCACATCCCTTGGGTGAGGGATACAGAGGGTGGGGGTCACGTCCTGGGGGGGAGGGGGGCACAGAGGGGTAGAGGATGTCCCATAGGTGGGGGTCACATCTGTGGGAAGGGGTCCCATGGGTGGGGGTCCCAGAGGGTGGGGGGTCATGTCCCATTGGTGGGGGGGGTCCTGGATGGGGGTCATGTCCTGTGGGTGGGGGGTCTGGGTGGGGAGGATGTCCCATGGTGAGGGGTCACATCCTGTGGGTGAGGGAGGTGTCCCATGGGTGGGGGACACAACACATCCCATGGGTGGGGTCACGTCCCATGGGTGGGGGTCCCAGAGGGTGGGGGGGACGTCCCATTGGTGGGGGGGTCCTGGATGGGGGTCATGTCCTGTGAGTGGGGGTCCCAGAGGGTGGGGGGGTCCTGGATGGGGGTCACGTCCCGTGGGTGGGGGGTCTGGGTGGGGAGGATGTCCCATGGTGAGGGGTCACATCCTGTGGGTGAGGGAGGTGTCCCATGGGTGGGGGACACAACACATCCCATGGGTGGGGTCACGTCCCGTGGGTGGGGGTCCCAGAGGGTGGGGGGGACGTCCCATTGGTGGGGGGGTCCTGGATGGGGGTCACGTCCCGTGGGTGGGGGGTCTGGGTGGGGAGGATGTCCCATGGTGAGGGGTCACATCCTGTGGGTGAGGGAAGTGTCCCACGGGTGGGGTCACATCCCGTGGGTGGGGGTCCCAGAGGGTGGGGGGGTCCTGGATGGGGGTCATGTCCCGTGGGTGGGGGGTCTGGGTGGGGAGGATGTCTCATGGTGAGGGGTCACATCCTGTGGGTGAGGGAAGTGTCCCATGGGTGGGGGACACAACACATCCCATGGGTGGGGGTCCCAGAAGGTGGGGGCCCCGTCCCTGCAGGTGGGTGCAGCCGAGGCCACCGCGGGCGCTCTCAGTGGTGCCACCCTGAGGCCCCCTCCCCATGGCCGGGGCCACCCCCAGAAGGTCCCCCTGGCCAAAGCCACCCCATGGTCACCTCCCTTTAGGGTGACACCCCCCTGGGTGGTCGCCTTGGCCACGCCCCCCTCACCGTAGGGTCAATCCCTATGGTTGATGTCCTTGTGTTCGAGGTCCTGTCCCCCCGGTGCCCCCCCGGTGCCCCCCCCCCCGGTGCCCCCCCCCGGTGCCCACGTGCCCCCTCCCCGCAGGATGACCGAGATCGTGGCGCGCGTCTCCAAGAAGAAGCTCGGCCGCCACGTCAAGGCCTTGGTCTTCGAGCTCTGCTGCAACGACGACAGCGACGCCGACATCGAGGTCCCCTACGTGCGCTACACCATCCGCTAAGCCACGCCCCCCCCCGGCCAAGGCCACGCCCCCCTTGCTCAGGCCGTGCCCCCCCCTCCCAGGCCCAGGCATTACGGGCCCTGGCCTAGGCCACGCCCCCCCCCACAGGTTCAGACCACGCCCCCCAGGCCCAGGCATCACGGGCCCTGGCCCCAGGCCACGCCCCCTCCGGTTCGGGCCACGCCCCCAGGTTCAGGCCACGCCCCTCCCCGGTTCGGGCCACGCCCCCAGGTTCAGGCCACGCCCCTCCCCGGTTCGGGCCACGCCCCCAGGTTCAGGCCACGCCCCTCCCCGGTTCGGGCCACGCCCCCAGGTTCAGGCACCACGGGGCCTGGCTTAGGCCACGCCCCCCAGGTTCAGGCCACGCCCCCCAGGTTCAGGCACCACGGGCCCTGGCCCCAGACCATGCCCCCCCGGGTTCAGGCCACGCCCCCATGTTCAGGCACCATGGGCCCTGGCCTAGGCCACGCCCCCAGGTTCAGACCACGCCCCCCCCCCCGGTTCAGACCACGCCCCCCCAGGTTCAGACCACGCCCCCCCAGGTTCAGGCCGTGGCCCCTTGGCCCAGGCATTAGGGGGCCCTGGTCCCAGGCCACGCCCCCCAGGTTCAGGCCACGCCCCCCAGGTTCAGCCACGCCCCCCCAGGTTCAGACCACGCCCCCCAGGTTCAGGCCGTGGCCCCTTGGCCCAGGCATTAGGGGGCCTGGTCCCAGGCCACGCCCCCCCAGTTCAGGCCGCCCCCCCGGCCCAGGCCACGCCCCCGGGTTCAGGCCACGCCCCCAGGTTCAGGCCACGCCCCCAGGTTCAGACATCACGGGCCCTGACCCCAGGCCACGCCCCCAGGTTCAGGCCACGCCCCCCCCCCCCCCCCCGGTTCAGACACCACGGGCCCTGACCCCAGGCCACGCCCCCAGGTTCAGGCCACGCCCCCCGGTTCAGACATCACGGGCCCAAGGCCACGCCCCCACGCTCAGACCACGCCCCCAGGCCCTGGCCACACCTCCCCTGGCCCAGGCCACGCCCCCCCCACCCCTATAGGTGTTGTTGTGTCTTGGCCACGCCCCCTCCAGGCAGAGAGGGGGCGGGGCCTGGGGGCAAGGGGGGGGGGGCCCCCACCCAATAAACTCGGACCTTGGCACCCGGAGTTGGGGTCACTGGGGGAGGGGGGGGGGGGGCTTTGGGGGGGTAAAGGGGGTCTCGGGGGGGGGGGGGGGGGGGGGGGGGGGGAAGAGAGGTCTTGGGGGGGGGTAAATGAGGGATAAAAGGGGGTTTGGGGGGTAAAGGGGGGGCAAAAGGGGGGGGTTGGGGGGGTAAGGAGGGGTTGGGGGGGGTAAGGAGGGGTCTTGGGGAGGTTAATGGGGGGTAAAGGGGCATCTGGGGGGGTCATTGGGAGTTTGGGGGGGTAAGAGAGGTCTTGAGGGGTAAAGGGGGGTCTTGGGGGGATTAATGGGGGGAAAGGGGGGGGTCTTGGGGGGTAAAGGGGGGTTTGGGTGGGGGGGTCTTGGGGGGGTTTGAGAGGGTAAAGGGGGGGCTTAGGGGGGTAAATGGGGGTTGCTGGGGGCAAAGGGGGGCTTTGGGGGGGGTAAAGGGGGGGGGGGCTTAGGGGGGGTAAAGGGGG
>JAUMJJ010000526.1:0-46675 GCA_033556795.1 Tapera naevia | reverse complement strand
GAAAATGAACCCAGTTTGGGGGGATTACCCGACTTTAGGGCAAATGAACCCAGTTTGGGGGGAAAAAACCCGATTTGAAGGAAAATGACCCCAGTTTGGGGGGGGGAAACCAGTTTTGGGGAAAATGAACCCAGTTTTGGGGGAATAAAACGATTTTGGAGAAAATGAATCCAGCTTGTGGGAAAACCTCCATTTTAATGGAAATGAATTCAATTTGGTAGGAAAAACCCGATTTTGTGTAAAATGAACCCTGTTTGGAGGAAAAAATCGGGATTTTGGGGAAAATGACCCCAGTTTTTGCAGGAAAAACATGATTTTGGGGAAATGAATCCAGTTTGGGGGAAAAGCCCGATTTGAGGTAAAATGAACCCAGTTTGGGGGGAAAAAATTGATTTGAGGGAAAATGAACCCAGTTTGGGATGAAAACCCTGATTTCAGGAAATGAAGCAAGTTTGGGGGGGAAAAAAACGATTTTGGGGAAAATGAACCCAGTTCTTGAGGGAAAAAAACGATTTTGGGGAAAATGAACCCAGTTTGGGGGGAAAAAAAACGATTATTGGGAAAATGAACCCTGTTTGGGATGAAAAAAAAAATTTGGGGAAATTGAACCCAGTTTGGGGGAAAAATCGGGATTTTAGGGAAAATGAACCCAATTTGTGGAAAAATCGGGATTTTGGGGAAAATGAACCCAGTTTGGGGGGGAAACCCCGATTTGGGGGAAAATGAACCCAATTTGTGGGGCAAAAAAACGATTTTGGGGAAAATGAAGCCATTTTGGGGGAAGAACAGATTTTGGGGCAAATGATTCCACTTTTTTGGGGAAAAAAACCCAATTATTGGGAAAATAACACCAGTTTGGGGGAAAACTCCAAATTTAGAGGTGTATAACCCCAGTTTTCGTGGGAAAAACCCGATTTGAGGTAAAATGAAACCAGTTTGGGGGGAAAAACCCGATTTGAGGGGAAATGAACCCAGTTTGGAAGGAAAAACCCGATAATGCGTAAAATGAACCCAGTTTGGGGGAAAAATCGGGATTTTGGGGAAAATGACTCAAGTTTTGGCGGGAAAAACACGATTTTGGGGAAAATGAATCCAGTTTGGGGGAAAAACCCGATTTGAGGGAAAATGAACCCAGTTTGGGATGAAAACCCAGATTTCAGGAAATGAAACAAGTTTGGGGGGAAAAACCCGATTTTGAGGAAAATGAACCCTGTTTGGGAGGAAAAACCCCGTTTTGAGGAAATGAACCCAGTTTGGTGGGAAAAAAAACGATTTTGGGTAAAATGAACCCAGTTTGGTGGAAAAAATGGGATTTTGGAGAAAATGAAACCAGTTTTGGGGAAAAATACCCGATTTTGGAGAAAATGAACCCAGTTTGGGGGGAAAACCCGATTTTGGGACAAATGAAAGCAGTTTGGAGGGAAAAAAAACAATTATTGGGAAAATGAACCCAGTTTGGGGGAAAAAACTGATTTTGGGGAAAATGACCCCAGTTTTCGTGGGAAAAACCAAATTTGAGGTAAAATGAACAAAGTTTTTGGGGGGGAACCCGATTTGAGGGAAAATGAACTCAGTTTGGGGGAAAAAAAAACGATTTTGGGCAAAATGAACCCAATTTGGTGGAAAAAATGGGATTTTGGGGAAAATGAATGCAGTTTGCGGGGGAAAAACCCGATTATTGGGAAAATGAACCCAGTTTGGGTTAAAACCCAAATTTAGAGGAGAATAACCCCAGTTTTCGTGGGAAAAAACAGATTTGAGGTAAAATGAACCCGGTTTGGAGGGAAAAACCCGATTTGAAGGAAAATGAACTCAGTTTGGGGGAAAACCCCCCGATTTTAGGGAAAATGAACCCCGTTTGGGGGATTAATCGGGATTTTGGGGAAAATGAACCCAATTTGGTGGAAAAAACGGGATTTTGGAGAAAATGAACCCAGTTTGGGGGGAAAACCCGATTTTGGGGCAAATGAATGCTGTTTGGGGGGAAAAAACCCGATTATTGGGAAAATGAACCCAGCTTGGGGAAAAAAGCGATTTTGGGGAAAATGAACCCAATTTTGGGGGGAACAAACCCGATTTTGGAGAAAATGAACCCAGTTTGGGGGGATTACCCGATTTTGGGGCAAATGAATCCAGTTTGAGGGGAAAAAACCCGATTTGAAGGAAAATGACCCCAGTTTGGGGGGGGGAAACCAGTTTTGGGGAAAATGAACCCAGTTTGGGGGGATTACCCGACTTTGGGGCAAATGAACCCAGTTTGGGGGGAAAAAACCCGATTTGAAGGAAAATGACCCCAGTTTGGGGGGGGAAAACCAGTTTTGGGGGAATAAAACGATTTTGGGGAAAATGAATCCAGCTTGTGGGAAAACCTCCATTTTAATGGAAATGAATTCAATTTGGTAGGAAAAACCCGATTTTGTGTAAAATGAACCCTGTTTGGAGGAAAAAATCGGGATTTTGGGGAAAATGACCCCAGTTTTTGCGGGAAAAACATGATTTTGGGGAAAATGAATCCAGTTTGGGGGAAAAGCCCGATTTGAGGTAAAATGAACCCAGTTTGGGGGGAAAAAATTGATTTGAGGGAAAATGAACCCAGTTTGGGATGAAAACCCCGATTTCAGGAAATGAAGCAAGTTTGTGGGGGAAAAAAACGATTTTGGGGAAAATGAACCCAGTTCCTGAGGGAAAAAAACGATTTTGGGGAAAATGAACCCAGTTTGGGGGGAAAAAAAACGATTATTGGGAAAATGAACCCTGTTTGGGATGAAAACCCGATTTTGGGGCAAATGAATCAAGTTTTGGGGGAAAAAACCCGATTTGAAGGAAAATGACCCCAGTTTGGGGGTGGGAACCCAGTTTTGGGGAAAATGAACCCAGTTTTGGGGGAAGAACAGATGTTGGGGCAAATGATTCCACTTTTTTTGGGGAAAAAACCCAATTATTGGGAAAATAACACCAGTTTGGAAAAAAACCTCCAAATTTAGAGGTGTATAACCCCAGTTTTCGTGGGAAAAACCCGATTTGAGGTAAAATGAAACCAGTTTGGAAGGAAAAACCCGATAATGCGTAAAATGAACCCAGTTTGGGGGAAAAATCGGGATTTTGGGGAAAATGACTCCAGTTTTGGCGGGAAAAACACGATTTTGGGGAAAATGCATCCAGTTTGGGGGAAAAAACCCGATTTGAGGGAAAATGAACCCAGTTTGGGATGAAAACCCAGATTTCAGGAAATGAAACAAGTTTTGGGGGAAAAACCCGATTTTGGGGAAAATGAACCCTGTTTGGGAGGAAAAACCCCGTTTTGAGGAAATGAACTTGGTTTGGTGAGAAAAAAAAACGATTTTGGGCAAAATGAACCCAGTTTGGTGGAAAAAAATGGGATTTTGGGGAAAATGAATCCAGTTTGCGTGGGAAAAACCTGATTATTGGGAAAATGAACCCTGTTTGGAGGGAAAAACACGATTTGAAGGAAAATGAACACAGTTTGGTGGGAAACCCCCCCCGATTTTGGGGAAAATGAACCCCGTTTGGGGGATTAATCGGGATTTTGGGGAAAATGAACCCAATTTGGGGGAACAAACCCGATTTTGGGGCAAATGAATCCAGTTTAGGGGGAAAAAACACGATTACTGGGAAAATGAACCCTGTTTGGGGGAAAAAACGGGATTTTGGGGAAAATGACCGCAGTTTTCGTGGGAAAAAAACAGATTTGAGGTAAAATGAACAAAGTTTGGGGGGGAAACCAAATTTGAGGAAAAATTAACTCTGTTTGGGGGAAAAAAAAACAATTTTTGGGGAAAATGAACCCAGATATGGGGGAAAAAATCCCGACTTTGGGGGAAATGAATCCAGTTTCGTGGAAAAAATGGGATTTCGGAGAAAATGAACACAGTTTTGGGAAAAAAAACCCCAATTTTTGAGAAAATGAACCCAGTTTGGGGGGAAAACCCGATTTTGGGGCAAATGAATGCAGTTTGGGGGGAAAAATACGATTTTGGGGAAAATGAACCCAGTTTTCGTGGGAAAAACCAAATTTGAGGTAAAATGAACAAAGTTTTTGGGGGGGAATCCGATTTGAGGGAAAATGAACTCAGTTTGGGGGAAAAAAAACGATTTTGGAGAAAATGAACCCAGTTTGGGGGGAAAACCCGATTTTGGGGCAAATAAATCCATTTTGGGGGAAAAAACTCGATTTGAGGGAAAATGACCCCGAGTTTCGGAGGGGGGGAACCCAGTTTTGGGGAAAATGAACCCAGTTTTGGGGAATTAATCGGGATTTTGGGGAAAATGAATCCAGTTTGTGGGAAAACTCCGATTTTAATGGAAATGAATTCAATTTGGTAGGAAAAAAATGATTTTGCGTAAAATGAACCCTGTATGGAGGAAAAAATCGGGATTTTGGGGAAAATGACCCCAGTTTTTGCGGGAAAAACATGATTTTGGGGAAAATGAATCCAGTTTTTGCGGGAAAAACATGATTTTGGGGAAAATGAATCCAGTTTGGGGGAAAAGCCCGATTTGAGGTAAAATGAACCCAGTTTGGGGGGAAAAAATTGATTTGAGGGAAAATGAACCCAGTTTGGGATGAAAACCCCGATTTCAGGAAATGAAGCAAGTTTGGGGGTGAAAAAATCGATTTTGGGGAAAATGAACCCAGTTCTTGAGGGAAAAAAACGATTTTGGGGAAAATGAACCCTGTTTGGGATGAAAAAAAAAATTTGGGGAAATTGAACCCAGTTTGGGGGAAAAATCGGGATTTTAGGGAAAATGAACCCAATATGTGGAAAAATCGGGATTTTGGGGAAAATGAACCCAGTTTGGGGGGAAAACCCCGATTTGGGGGAAAATGAACCCAATTTGTGGGGGAAAAAAACGATTTTGGGGAAAATGAACCCAGTTTGGGGAAAAAATCGGGATTTTTGGGAAAATGAACCCAATTTGGGGAAAAAAACCCGATTTTCGGCAAAATGAACCCAATTTGTGGGGGAAAAAAACGATTTTGGGGAAAATGAACCCAGTTTGGGGGGGGGAACAGATTTTGAGGCAAATAATTCCATTTTGGGGGGGAAAAATCCCGATTATTGGGAAAATGACCCCAGTTTGGGAAGAAAAATCAGGATTTGGGGGACAATGACCCCACTTGTGTCGGGAAAAACCCGATTATTGGGAAAATGACCCCAGTTTGGGGGAAAAAGCCAAATTTAGAGGAGAATAACCCCAGTTTTCGTGGGAAAAACCCGAATTGAGGTAAAATGAACCCTGTTTGAGAGGAAAAACCCTATTTGAGGGAAAATGAACCCATTTTGGGAGAAAAACCCGATTTTGGGAAAAATGACCCCAGTTTTTAGAGAAAAACACGATTATTGGGAAAATGACCCCAGTTTGGGGGAAAAAGCCAAATTTAGAGGAGAATAACCCCAGTTTTCGTGGGAAAAACCCGATTTGAGGTAAAATGACCCCAGTTTGAAGGGGGGGGAACCTAGTTTTGGGGAAAATGACCCCAATTTGGGGGGGAAAAAACGATTTTGGGGAAAATGAAGCCATTTTGGGGGAAGAACAGATTTTGGGGCAAATGATTCCACTTTTTTGGGGAAAAAACCCAATTATTGGGAAAATAACACCAGTTTGGGGGAAAACTCCAAATTTAGAGGTGTATAACCCCAGTTTTCGTGGGAAAAACCCGATTTGAGGTAAAATGAAACCAGTTTGGGGGGAAAAACCCGATTTGAGGGGAAATGAACCCAGTTTGGAAGGAAAAACCCGATAATGCGTAAAATGAACCCAGTTTGGGGGAAAAATCGGGATTTTGGGGAAAATGACTCAAGTTTTGGCGGGAAAAACACGATTTTGGGGAAAATGAATCCAGTTTGGGGGAAAAACCCGATTTGAGGGAAAATGAACCCAGTTTGGGATGAAAACCCAGATTTCAGGAAATGAAACAAGTTTGGGGGGAAAAACCCGATTTTGAGGAAAATGAACCCTGTTTGGGAGGAAAAACCCCGTTTTGAGGAAATGAACCCAGTTTGGTGGGAAAAAAAAACGATTTTGGGTAAAATGAACCCAGTTTGGTGGAAAAAATGGGATTTTGGAGAAAATGAAACCAGTTTTGGGGAAAAATACCCGATTTTGGAGAAAATGAACCCAGTTTGGGGGGAAAACCCGATTTTGGGACAAATGAAAGCAGTTTGGAGGGAAAAAAAACAATTATTGGGAAAATGAACCCGGTTTGGGGGGAAAAAAACGATTTTGGGGAAAATGACCCCAGTTTTCGTGGGAAAAACCAAATTTGAGGTAAAATGAACAAAGTTTTTGGGGGGGAAACCGATTTGAGGGAAAATGAACTCAGTTTGGGGGAAAAAAAAACGATTTTGGGGAAAATGAACTCAATTTTTAGGGGAACAAACCCGATTTTTGAGAAAATGAACCCAGTTTTGGGGGAAAACCCGATTTTGGGGCAAATGAATCAAGTTTTGGGGGAAAAAACTCGATTTGAGGGAAAATGACCCCAGTTTGGGGGTGGGAACCCAGTTTTGGGGAAAATGAACCCAGTTTTGGGGGAAGAACAGATGTTGGGGCAAATGATTCCACTTTTTTGGGGAAAAAACCCAATTATTGGGAAAATAACACCAGTTTGGAAAAAAAACCTCCAAATTTAGAGGTGTATAACCCCAGTTTTCGTGGGAAAAACCCGATTTGAGGTAAAATGAAACCAGTTTGGGGGGAAAAACCCGATTTGAGGGGAAATGAACCCAGTTTGGAAGGAAAAACCCGATAATGCGTAAAATGAACCCAGTTTGGGGGAAAAATCGGGATTTTGGGGAAAATGACTCCAGTTTTGGCGGGAAAAACATGATTTTGGGGAAAATGCATCCAGTTTGGGGGAAAAACCCGATTTGAGGGAAAATGAACCCAGTTTGGGATGAAAACCCAGATTTCAGGAAATGAAACAAGTTTGGGGGGAAAAACCCGATTTTGGGGAAAATGAACCCTGTTTGGGAGGAAAAACCCCGTTTTGAGGAAATGAACTTGGTTTGGTGAGAAAAAAAAACGATTTTGGGCAAAATGAACCCCGTTTGGTGGAAAAAATGGGATTTTGGGGAAAATGAATCCAGTTTGCGTGGGAAAAACCTGATTATTGGGAAAATGAACCCTGTTTGGAGGGAAAAACACGATTTGAAGGAAAATGAACACAGTTTGGTGGGAAAACCCCCCCGATTTTGGGGAAAATGAACCCCGTTTGGGGATTAATCGAGATTTTGGGGAAAATGAACCCAATTTGGGGGGAAAACCCGATTTGGGGGCAAATGAATCTAGTTTAGGGGGAAAAAACACGATTACTGGGAAAATGAACCCTGTTTGGGGGAAAAAACGGGATTTTGGGGAAAATGACCGCAGTTTTCGTGGGAAAAAAACAGATTTGAGGTAAAATGACCAAAGTTTGGGGGGGAAACCAAATTTGAGGAAAAATTAACTCAGTTTGGGGGAAAAAAAAACAATTTTTGGGGAAAATGAACCCAGATATGGGGGAAAAAATCCCGACTTTGGGGGAAATGAATCCAGTTTCGTGGAAAAAATGGGATTTCGGAGAAAATGAACACAGTTTTGGGGAAAAAAAACCCAATTTTTGAGAAAATGAACCCAGTTTGGGGGGAAAACCCGATTTTGGGGCAAATGAATGCAGTTTGGGGGGAAAAATACGATTTTGGGGAAAATGAACCCAGTTTTCGTGGGAAAAACCAAATTTGAGGTAAAATGAACAAAGTTTTTGGGGGGGAATCCGATTTGAGGGAAAATGAACTCAGTTTGGGGGAAAAAAAACAATTTTGGGGAAAATGAACCCAATTTTTAGGGGAACAAACCCGATTTTTGAGAAAATGAACCCAGTTTGGGGGGAAAACCCGATTTTGGGGCAAATAAATCCATTTTGGGGGAAAAAACTCGATTTGAGGGAAAATGACCCCGAGTTTCGGGGGGGGGAACCCAGTTTTGGGGAAAATGAACCCAGTCTTGGGGAATTAATCGGGATTTTGGGGAAAATGAATCCAGTTTGTGGGAAAACTCCGATTTTAATGGAAATGAATTCAATTTGGTAGGAAAAAAACGATTTTGCGTAAAATGAACCCTGTATGGAGGAAAAAATCGGGATTTTGGGGAAAATGACCCCAGTTTTGGCGGGAAAAACATGATTTTGGGGAAAATGAATCCAGTTTGGGGGAAAAGCCCGATTTGAGGTAAAATGAACCCAGTTTGGGGGGAAAAAAATGATTTGAGGGAAAATGAACCCAGTTTGGGATGAAATCCCTGATTTTACGAGAAATGAACAAAGTTTGCAGGGAAAACCCCGATTTTGGGGAAAATGAACAAAGTTTGGGGGGAAAAATCGGGATTTTGGGGAAAATGAACCCAGATTTGGGGTAAAAAAACGATTTTGGGGAAAATGAACCCAATTTGGGGGGCAGGGGAACAGATTTTGGGGCAAATTATTCCAATTTGGGGGGAGGAAAACCCTATTATTAGGAAAATGATCCCAGCTTGGGAGAAAAAGCCAAATTTAGAGGATAATAACCCCAGTTTTCGTGGGAAAAACCCGACTTGAGGTAAAATGACACCAGTTTGAAGGAAGGGGGGGGGGGGAGGAACTAGTTTTGGGGAAAATGAACCCAGTTTGGGGGGAAAAAAACGATTTTGGGCAAAATGAACCCAATTTGGTGGAAAAAATGGGATTTTGGGGAAAATGAATGCAGTTTGCGGGGGAAAAACCCGATTATTGGGAAAATGAACCCAGTTTGGGTTAAAACCCCAAATTTAGAGGAGAATAACCCCAGTTTTCGTGGGAAAAAACTGATTTGAGGTAAAATGAACCCTGTTTGGAGGGAAAAACCCGATTTGAAGGAAAATGAACTCAGTTTGGGGAAAACCCCCCCGATTTTAGGGAAAATGAACCCCGTTTGGGGGATTAATCGGGATTTTGGGGAAAATGAACCCAATTTGGTGGAAAAAACGGGATTTTGGAGAAAATGAACCCAGTTTGGGGGGAAAACCCGATTTTGGGGAAAATGAATGCTGTTTGGGGGGAAAAAACCCGATTATTGAGAAAATGAACCCAGCTTGGGGGAAAAAAGCGATTTTGGGGAAAATGAACCCAATTTTGGGGGGAACAAACCCGATTTTGGAGAAAATGAACCCAGTTTGGGGGGATTACCCGATTTTGGGGCAAATGAACCCAGTTTGAGGGGAAAAAACCCGATTTGAAGGAAAATGACCCCAGTTTGGGGGGGGGAAACCAGTTTTGGGGAAAATGAACCCAGTTTTGGGGGAATAAAACGATTTTGGGGAAAATGAATCCAGCTTGTGGGAAAACCTCCATTTTAATGGAAATGAATTCAATTTGGTAGGAAAAACCCGATTTTGTGTAAAATGAACCCTGTTTGGAGGAAAAAATCGGGATTTTGGGGAAAATGACCCCAGTTTTTGCGGGAAAAACATGATTTTGGGGAAAATGAATCCAGTTTGGGGGAAAAGCCCGATTTGAGGTAAAATGAACCCAGTTTGGGGGGAAAAAATTGATTTGAGGGAAAATGAACCCAGTTTGGGATGAAAACCCCGATTTCAGGAAATGAAGCAAGTTTGGGGGGGAAAAAAACGATTTTGGGGAAAATGAACCCAGTTCTTGAGGGAAAAAAACGATTTTGGGGAAAATGAACCCTGTTTGGGATGAAAAAATAAATTTGGGGAAATTGAACCCAGTTTGGGGGAAAAATCAGGATTTTAGGGAAAATGAACCCAATTTGTGGAAAAATCGGGATTTTGGGGAAAATGAACCCAGTTTGGGGGGAAAACCCCGATTTGGGGGAAAATGAACCCAATTTGTGGGGGAAAAAAACGATTTTGGGGAAAATGAACCCAGTTTGGGGAAAAAATCGGGATTTTTGGGAAAATGAACCCAATTTGGGGAAAAAAACCCGATTTTGGGCTAAATGAACCCAATTTGTGGGGGAAAAAAACGATTTTGGGGAAAATGAACCCAGTTTGGGGGGGGGAACTGGTTTTGAGGCAAATAATTCCATTTTGGGGGGGAAAAATCCCGATTATTGGGAAAATGAACCCAGTTTGGGAAGAAAAATCAGGATTTGGGGGACAATGACCCCACTTGTGTCGGGAAAAACCCGATTATTGGGAAAATGACCCCAGTTTGGGGGAAAAAGCCAAATTTAGAGGAGAATAACCCCAGTTTTCGTGGGAAAAACCCGAATTGAGGTAAAATGAACCCTGTTTGGGAGGAAAAACCCTATTTGAGGGAAAATGAACCCATTTTGGGGAGAAAAACCCGATTTTGGGAAAAATGACCCCAGTTTTTAGAGAAAAACACGATTATTGGGAAAATGACCCCAGTTTGGGGGAAAAAGCCAAATTTAGAGGAGAATAACCCCAGTTTTCGTGGGAAAAACCCGATTTGAGGTAAAATGACCCCAGTTTGAAGGGGGGGGAACCTAGTTTTGGGGAAAATGACCCCAATTTGGGGGGAGAAAAACGATTTTGGGGAAAATGAAGCCATTTTGGGGGAAGAACAGATTTTGGGGCAAATGATTCCACTTTTTTGGGGAAAAAACCCAATTATTGGGAAAATAACACCAGTTTGGGGGAAAACTCCAAATTTAGAGGTGTATAACCCCAGTTTTCGTGGGAAAAACCCGATTTGAGGTAAAATGAAACCAGTTTGGGGGGAAAAACCCGATTTGAGGGGAAATGAACCCAGTTTGGAAAGAAAAACCCGATAATGCGTAAAATGAACCCAGTTTGGGGGAAAAATCGGGATTTTGGGGAAAATGACTCAAGTTTTGGCGGGAAAAACACGATTTTGGGGAAAATGAATCCAGTTTGGGGGAAAAACCCGATTTGAGGGAAAATGAACCCAGTTTGGGATGAAAACCCAGATTTCAGGAAATGAAACAAGTTTGGGGGGAAAAACCCGATTTTGAGGAAAATGAACCCTGTTTGGGAGGAAAAACCCCGTTTTGAGGAAATGAACCTAGTTTGGTGGGAAAAAAAAACGATTTTGGGTAAAATGAAGCCAGTTTGGTGGAAAAAATGGGATTTTGGAGAAAATGAAACCAGTTTTGGGGAAAAATACCCGATTTTGGAGAAAATGAACCCAGTTTGGGGGGAAAACCCGATTTTGGGACAAATGAAAGCAGTTTGGAGGGGAAAAAAACAATTATTGGGAAAATGAACCCGGTTTGGGGGGAAAAAACCGATTTTGGGGAAAATGACCCCAGTTTTCGTGGGAAAAACCAAATTTGAGGTAAAATGAACAAAGTTTGGGGGGGGGAACCCGATTTGAGGGAAAATGAACTCAGTTTGGGGGAAAAAAAACGATTTTGGGGAAAATGAACCCAATTTTTAGGGGAACAAACCCGATTTTTGAGAAAATGAACCCAGTTTTGGGGGAAAACCCGATTTTGGGGCAAATGAATCAAGTTTGGGGGGAAAAAACTCGATTTGAGGGAAAATGACCCCAGTTTGGGGGTGGGAACCTAGTTTTGGGGAAAATGAACCCAGTTTTGGGGGAAGAACAGATGTTGGGGCAAATGATTCCACTTTTTTGGGGAAAAAAACCCAATTATTGGGAAAATAACACCAGTTTGGAAAAAAACCTCCAAATTTAGAGGTGTATAACCCCAGTTTTCGTGGGAAAAACCCGATTTGAGGTAAAATGAAACCAGTTTGGGGGGAAAAACCCGATTTGAGGGGAAATGAACCCAGTTTGGAAGGAAAAACCCGATAATGCGTAAAATGAACCCAGTTTGGGGGAAAAATCGGGATTTTTGAGAAAATGACTCCAGTTTTGGCGGGAAAAACACGATTTTGGGGAAAATGCATCCAGTTTGGGGGAAAAACCCGATTTGAGGGAAAATGAACCCAGTTTGGGATGAAAACCCAGATTTCAGGAAATGAAACAAGTTTGGGGGGAAAAACCCGATTTTGAGGAAAATGAACCCTGTTTGGAAGGAAAAACCCCGTTTTGAGGAAATGAACCCAGTTTGGTGGGAAAAAAAAACGATTTTGGGTAAAATGAACCCAGTTTGGTGGAAAAAAATGGGATTTTGGAGAAAATGAACCCAGTTTGGGGGGAAAACCCGATTTTGGGACAAATGAAAGCAGTTTGGAGGGAAAAAAAAACAATTATTGGGTAAATGAACCCAGTTTGGGGGGAAAAAACGATTTTGGGGAAAATGACCCCAGTTTTCGTGGGAAAAACCAAATTTGAGGTAAAATGAACAAAGTTTGGGGGGGGAACCCGATTTGAGGGAAAATGAACTCAGTTTGGGGAAAAAAAAACGATTTTGGGGAAAATTAACCCAATTTTTAGGGGAACAAACCCGATTTTTGAGAAAATGAACCCAGTTTTGGGGGAAAACCCGATTTTGGGGCAAATGAATCAAGTTTGGGGGGAAAAAACTCGATTTGAGGGAAAATGACCCCAGTTTGGGGGTGGGAACCCAGTTTTGGGGAAAATGAACCCAGTTTTGGGGGAAGAACAGATGTTGGGGCAAATGATTCCACTTTTTTGGGGAAAAAACCCAATTATTGGGAAAATAACACCAGTTTGGAAAAAAACCCTCCAAATTTAGAGGTGTATAACCCCAGTTTTCGTGGGAAAAACCCGATTTGAGGTAAAATGAAACCAGTTTGGGGGGAAAACCCCGATTTGAGGGGAAATGAACCCAGTTTGGAAGGAAAAACCCGATAATGCGTAAAATGAACCCAGTTTGGGGGAAAAATCGGGATTTTGGGGAAAATGACTCGAGTTTTGGCGGGAAAAACACGATTTTGGGGAAAATGCATCCAGTTTGGGGGAAAAACCCGATTTGAGGGAAAATGAACCCAGTTTGGGATGAAAACCCAGATTTCAGGAAATGAAACAAGTTTGGGGGGAAAAACCCGATTTTGGGGAAAATGAACCCTGTTTGGGAGGAAAAACCCCGTTTTGAGGAAATGAACTTGGTTTGGTGAGAAAAAAAAACGATTTTGGGCAAAATGAACCCAGTTTGGTGGAAAAAATGGGATTTTGGGGAAAATGAATCCAGTTTGCGTGCGAAAAACCTGATTATTGGGAAAATGAACCCTGTTTGGAGGGAAAAACACGATTTGAAGGAAAATGAACACAGTTTGGGGGGAAAACCCCGCCGATTTGGGGGAAAATGAACCCCGTTTGGGGGATTAATCGGGATTTTGGGGAAAATGAACCCAATTTGGGGGGAAAACCCGATTTTGGGGCAAATGAATCCAGTTTGGGGGGAAAAAACCCGATTTGAAGGAAAATGACCCCAGTTTGGGGGGGGGAAACCAGTTTTGGGGAAAATGAACCCAGTTTTGGGGGAATAAAACCATTTTGGGGAAAATGAATCC
Organism: Tapera naevia; assembly: GCA_033556795.1. Lineage (NCBI taxonomy): Eukaryota > Metazoa > Chordata > Aves > Cuculiformes > Neomorphidae > Tapera > Tapera naevia. The sequence goes on along the minus strand of JAUMJJ010000526.1, from coordinate 33,265 downwards.
AGTTTGTGGGAAAACCCCGATTTTAACGGAAATGAATTCAATTTGGTAGGAAAAACCCGATTTTGCGTAAAATGAACCCTGTTTGGAGAAAAAAATCGGGATTTTGGGGAAAATGACCCCAGTTTTTGCGGGAAAAACATGATTTTGGGGAAAATGAATCCAGTTTGGGGGAAAAGCTTGATTTGAGGTAAAATGAACCCAGTTTGGTGGGAAAAAATTGATTTGAGGGAAAATGAACCCAGTTTGGGATGAAAACCCCGATTTCAGGGAAAATGAACCCATTTTGGGATGAAAACCCCGATTTCAGGAAATGAAACAAGTTTGGGGGGGAAAACCCGATTTTGGGGAAAATGAACCCAATTTGGGGGAAAAAAACCCGATTATTGGGAAAATGAACCCTGTTTGGGATGATAAAAAAGTTTTGGGGAAATTGAACCCAGTTTGGGGGGAAAATCGGGATTTTAGGGAGAATGAACCCAATTTGGTGGAAAAAAACGTGATTTTGGGGAAAATAAACCCAGTTTGGGGGGAAAACCCCGATTTGGGGGAAAATGACCCCATTTTCGGGGGGGGGAACCCGATTTTGCTGAAAATGAACCCAGTTTGGGGAAAAAATCGGGATTTTTGATAAAATGAACCCAATTTTGGGAGAAAAACCCGATTTTGGGCAAAATGAACCCAATTTGTGGGGGAAAAAAAACGATTTTGGGAAAAAAGAACCCAGTTTGGGGGGGGGGGAAACAGATTTTGGGGCAACTAATTCCAGTTTGGGGGAGAAAAATCCCGATTATTGGGAAAATGACCCCAGTTTGGGCGGGGGTAACCCAGTTTTGGGGAAAATAAACACAGTTTAGGGGAAAAAAAAAAAAGATTTTGGGGAAAATGAACCCAGTTTGGGAGGAAAAAAAGATTTTGGAGAAAATGAACCCATTTTGGGGGAAAAATCAGGATTTTAGGGACAATGACCCCAGTTTCGTCGGGAAAAACCCGATTATTGGGAAAATGACCCCAGTTTGGGGGAAAAAGCCAAACTTAGAGGAGAATACCCCCAGTTTTCTTGGGAAAAACCCGATTTGAGATAAAATGACCCAGTTTGAAGGGGGGGGAACCTAGTTTTGGGGAAAATGAAACCAGTTTGGGGGAAAAAATCGATTTGGGGAAAATGAACCCATTTTGGGGGAAAACCCCGATTTTAGGGGAAATGAACCCAGTTTGGGGGGAAAAACCCAATTTTGCAGAAAATGAACCCAGTTTGGGGGGAAAAATCTGATTTCGGGGAAAATGACCTCAGATTTGAGGCGGGGAGGAACCCAGTTTTTGGGGACAATGACCCAAATTTGGGGGGGAAAAAACGATTTTGGGGAAAATGAAGCCATTTTGGGGGAAGAACAGATGTTGGGGCAAATGATTCCACTTTTTTGGGGAAAAAACCCAATTATTGGGAAAATAACACCAGTTTGGTCGGGATTTTGGGGAAAACGACCCCAGTTTTTGCGGGAAAAACATGATTTTGGGGAAAATGAATCCAGTTTGGGGGAAAAGCCCGATTTGAGGTGAAATGAACCCAGTTTGGGGGGAAAAAACTGATTTGAGGGAAAATGAACCCAGTTTGGGATGAAAACCCCGATTTCAGGGAAAATGAACCCATTTGGGGATGAAAACCCCGATTTCAGGAAATGAAACAAGTTTGGGGTGGAAAACCCGATTTTGGGGAAAATGACCCCAGTTTGGGGGAAAAAACAAATTTTGAGGAGAATAACCCCAGTTTTCGTGGGAAAAACCCGATTTAAGGTAAAATAAATCCAGTTTAGGGGGGGAGGGAACCCAGTTTTGGGGAAAATGAACCCAGTTTGGGAGTGGGGGGAACCCAGTTTGGGGAAAAAATTGGGATTTTGTGGAAAATGAACCCAGTTTGAGGGGGAAAAACCCTATTTTGGAGAAAATGAACCCAGTTTGGGGGAAAACCCCAAATTTAGAGGAGAATAACACCAGTTTTCGTGGCAAAAAATTAGATTTGAGGTAAAATGAACCCTGTTTGGAGGGAAAAACTGGATTTGAGGGAAAATGAACTCAGTTTGGGGGAAAAAAAACCCTGATTTTGGGGAAAATGAACCCAGTTTGGTGGATTAATTGGGATTTTGGGGAAAATGAAACCAGTTTTTGGGGAAAAAAAAACGATTTTGGAGAAAATGAACCCAGTTTGGGGGGGAAACCCGATTTTGGGGAAAATGAATCCAGTTTGGGGGGAAAAAAAACCCGATTATTGGGAAAATTAACCCACTTTGGGGGAAAACCTCAAATTTAGAGGAGAATAACCCCAGTTCCTGTGGGAAAAAAACCGATTTGAGGTAAAATGAACCCAGTTCTTGGGGGGGACCGAGTTTTGGGGAAAATGAACCCAGTTTTGGCGGGAAAAACACAATTTTGGAGAAAATGAATCCAGTTTGGGGGAAAAACCCGATTTGAGGTAAAATGAACCCAGTTTGGGGGGGAAATCCGATTTTGGGGCAAATGAATCCAGTTTGGGGGGAAAGAAAACTATTTTGGGGAAAATGAACCCAGTAATTGAGTAAAAACCCCGGATTTTGGGGAAAATGGACTCAGTTTGGAAGGGGAAAACCTGATTTGTGTGAAAATGCACCCAGTTTTGCGGGGGGGGGGGAAACGATTTTGGGGAAAATGAACCCAATTTGGTGGAAAAAACGGGATTTTGGGGAAAATGAACCCAGTTTTGGGGGAAAAAACCCGATTTTGGAGAAAATGAACCCAGTTCGGGGGGGAAATACATATTTAGGGGCAAATGATTCCAGTTTGGGGGGAAAAAAAACCGATTCTTGGGAAAATGACCCAGTTTGGGGGAAAAAGCCAAATTTAGAGGAGAATAACCCCAGTTTTCGTGGGAAAAACCCGATTTGAGGTAAAATGAACTCAGTTTGGGGGAAAAAAAACGATTTTGGGGAAAATGAATTCAGATTTGTGATGAAAACCCTGATTTTACGAGAAATGAACAAAGTTTGCAGGGAAAACCCCGATTTTGGGGAAAATGAACAAAGTTTGGGGGGAAAAAACCGATTTTGGGGAAAATGAACCCAGTTTGGGGGGAAAAAACCGATTTTGGGGAAAATGAACCCAGTTCTGGGGAAAACCCCGATTTTAGGGGAAATGAACCCAGTTTGGGGGGAAAAACACAATTTTGCGGAAAATGAATCCAGTTTGGGGGGAGAAATCTGATTTTGGGGACAATGAATCCAGTTTGGGGGAAAAATACGATTTTGGGGAAAAAGCACCCAGTTTGGAGGGAAAACGCATATTTTAGGGTAAATGAACCCAGTTTGGGGGAAAAACCAAATTTTAGGGGAAATGAATCAAGTTTAGGGGGGAAAACCCTGTTTGAGGAAATGAACCCAGTTTGGGGGGAAAAAAAACCGATTTTGGGCAAAAAGAACCCAGTACTTGGGGAAAAAATGGGATTTTGGAGAAAATGAACCCAGTTTGGTGGGAAAAAAAAAACGATTTGGGGCAAAATGCACCCATTTTTGGGGGATAAAAACGATTTAGGGGAAAATGAACCCAGTTTGGTGGAAAAAAAGGGATTTTGGAGAAAATGAACCCAGTTTGGGAGGAAAACCCCAAATTTAGAGGAGAATAACCCCAGTTTTCGCGGGAAAAACCCGTTTTGAGGTAAAATGACTCCAGTTTGGCGGAAAAAAACCCCGATTTTGGAGAAAATGAACTCAGTTTTGGGGGAAAACCCGATTCTGGGGCAAATGAATGCAGTTTGGGGGGGTTAAAAACCCGATTATTGGGAAAATTAACCCAGTTTGGGGGGAAAATCGGGATTTTGGGGAAAATGACCCCAGTTTTCGTGGGAAAAACCAAATTTGAGGTAAATTGAACAAATTTGGCGGGGGGGGGGAACCCGATTTGAGGGAAAATGAACTCAGTTTGGGGAAAAAAAAAGATTTTGGGGAAAATGAACCCAATTTTGAGGGAAAAAAACTCTACTTTGGGGAAAATGAACCCAGTTTGTGACGAAAACCCTGATTTAAGGAGAAATGAACAAAGTTTGGAGGTAAGAAAGCGATTTTGGGGAAAATGAACACTGTTTGGGGGGAAAAAAATATTTTGGGGAAAACGAACCATTTTAGGGGAAAACCCTGATTTAGGGGAAAATGAACCCAGTTTGGGGGGGGGGGGGGGAACAGATTTGGGGGAAATTGAACCCAGTAATTGAGTAAAAAACCCGGATTTTGGGGAAAATGGACTCAGTTTGGAAGGGGAAAACCTGATTTGTGTGAAAATGCACCCAGTTTTGCGGGGAGGGGAAACGATTTTGGGGAAAATGAACCCAATTTGGTGGAAAAAAACGGGATTTTGGGGAAAATGAACCCAGTTTTGGGGGAAAAAACCCCGATTTTGGAGAAAATGAACCCAGTTTGGGGGGGAAATACATATTTAGGGGCAAATGATTCCAGTTTGGGGGGAAAAAAACCCGAGTATTGGGAAAATGAACCCACTTTGGGGGAAAACACCAACTTTAGAGGAGAATAACCCCAGTTTTCGTGGGAAAAACCCGATTTGAGGTAAAATGAACCCAGTTTAGGGGGGGAGGGAACCCAGTTTTGGGGAAAATGAACCCAGTTTGGGGGTGGGGGGAACCCAGTTTGGGGAAAAAATTGGGATTTTGTGGAAAATGAACCCAGTTTGAGGGGGAAAAACCCTATTTTGGAGAAAATGAACCCAGTTTTGAGGGAAAAACCCAAATTTAGAGGAGAATAACCCCAGTTTTCGTGGCAAAAAATAGATTTGAGGTAAAATGAACCCTGTTTGGAGGGAAAAACCCGATTTGAGGGAAAATGAACTCAGTTTGGGGAAAAAAAAAGATTTTGGGGAAAATGAACCCAGTTTGGTGGATTAATTGGGATTTTGGGGAAAATGAACCCAGTTTTTTGGGGAAAAAAAACGATTTTGGAGAAAATGAACCCAGTTTGGGGGGGAAACCCGATTTTGGGGCAAATGAATCCAGTTTGGGGGGAAAAAAACCCCGATTATTGGGAAAATGAACCCACTTTGGGGGAAAACCTCAAATTTAGAGGAGAATAACCCCAGTTTCTGTGGGAAAAAAACCGATTTGAGGAAAAATGAACCCAGTTTTTGGGGGGGACCGAATTTTGGGGAAAATGAACCCAGTTTTGGCGGGAAAAACACAATTTTGGAGAAAATGAATCCAGTTTGGGGGAAAAACCCGATTTGAGGTAAAATGAACCCAGTTTGGGGGGGAAACCCGATTTTGGGGCAAATGAATCCAGTTTGGGGGGAAATAAAACTATTTTGGGGAAAATGAACCCAGTAATTGAGTAAAAACCCCGGATTTGGGGGAAAATGGACTCAGTTTGGAAGGGGAAAACCTGATTTGTGTGAAAATGCACCCACTTTTGCGGGGGGGGGGAAACGATTTTGGGGAAAATGAACCCAATTTGGTGGAAAAAACGAGATTTTGGGGAAAATGAACCCAGTTTTGGGGGAAAAAAAACCCGATTTTGGAGAAAATGAACCCAGTTTGGGGGGGAAATACATATTTAGGGGCAAATGATTCCAGTTTGGGGGGAAAAAAACCCGATTATTGGGAAAATGACCCAGTTTGGGGGAAAAAGCCAAATTTAGAGGAGAATAACCCCAGTTTTCGTGGGAAAAACCCTATTTGATGTAAAATGAACTCAGTTTGGGGAAAAAAAACGATTTTGGGGAAAATGAATTCAGATTTGTGATGAAAACCCTGATTTTACGAGAAATGAACAAAGTTTGCAGGGAAAACCCCGATTTTGGGGAAAATGAACAAAGTTTGGTGGGAAAAATCGGGATTTTGGGGAAAATGAACCCAGTTTGGGGGGAAAAAAACGATTTTGGGGAAAATGAACCGAGTTTGGGGGAAAACCCCTGATTTTAGGGGAAATGAACCCAGTTTGGGGGGAAAAACCCAATTTTGCGAAAAATGAATCCAGTTTGGGGGGAGAAATCTGATTTTGGGGAAAATGACCCCAGTCTGGGGGGGGGGAACCCATTTTGGGGGACAATGACCCCAGTTTGGGGGAAAAATACGATTTTGAGGAAAATGAACCCAGTTTGGAGGGAAAACGCATATTTTAGGGTAAATGAACCCAGTTTGGGGGAAAAACACAATTTTAGGTGAAATGAATCAAGTTTAGGGGGGAAAACCCTGTTTGAGGAAATGAACCCAGTTTGGGGGAAAAAAAACCCGATTTTGGGCAAAATGAACCCAGTACTTGGGGAAAAAATGGGATTTTGGAGAAAATGAACCCAGTTTGGTGGGAAAAAAAAAACGATTTGGGGCAAAATGCACCCATTTTTGGGGGATAAAAACGATTTAGGGGAAAATGAACCCAGTTTGGTGGAAAAAAAGGGATTTTGGAGAAAATGAACCCAGTTTGGGAGGAAAACCCCAAATTTAGAGGAGAATAACCCCAGTTTTTGCAGGAAAAACCCGTTTTGAGGTAAAATGACCCCAGTTTGGCGGAAAAAAACCCCGATTTTGGAGAAAATGAACTCAGTTTTGGGGGAAAACCCGATTCTGGGGCAAATGAATGCAGTTTGGGGGGGTTAAAAACCCGATTATTGGGAAAATTAACCCAGTTTGGGGGGAAAATCGGGATTTTGGGGAAAATGACCCCAGTTTTCGTGGGAAAAAACAAATTTGAGGTAAATTGAACAAATTTGGGGGGGGGGAACCCGATTTGAGGGAAAATGAACTCAGTTTGGGGAAAAAAAAAGATTTTGGGGAAAATGAACCCAGTTTGGTGGAAAAAAAGGGATTTTGGAGAAAATGAACCCAGTTTGGGAGGAAAACCCCAAATTTAGAGGAGAATAACCCCAGTTTTCGCGGGAAAAACCCGTTTTGAGGTAAAATGACCCCAGTTTGGCGGAAAAAAAACCCCGATTTTGGAGAAAATGAACTCAGTTTTGGGGGAAAACCCGATTCTGAGGCAAATGAATGCAGTTTGGGGGGGTTAAAAACCCGATTATTGGGAAAATTAACCCAGTTTGGGGGGAAAATCGGGATTTTGGGGAAAATGACCCCAGTTTTCGTGGGAAAAAACAAATTTGAGGTAAATTGAACAAATTTGGGGGGGGGGGGAACGCGATTTGAGGGAAAATGAACTCAGTTTGGGGAAAAAAAAAGATTTTGGGGAAAATGAACCCAATTTTGAGGGAAAAAACTCTATTTTGGGGAAAATGAACCCAGTTTGTGACGAAAACCCTGATTTAAGGAGAAATGAACAAAGTTTGGAGGTAAAAAAGCGATTTTGGGGAAAATGAACACTGTTTGGGGGGAAAAAATATTTTGGGGAAAACGAACCATTTTAGGGGAAAACCCTGATTTAGGGGAAAATGAACCCAGTTTGGGGGGGGGGGGAAACAGATTTGGGGGAAATTGAACCCAGTAATTGAGTAAAAAACCCGGATTTTGGGGAAAATGGACTCAGTTTGGAAGGGGAAAACCTGATTTGTGTGAAAATGCACCCAGTTTTGCGGGGAGGGGAAACGATTTTGGGGAAAATGAACCCAATTTGGTGGAAAAAAACGGGATTTTGGGGAAAATGAACCCAGTTTTGGGGGAAAAAAAACCGATTTTGGAGAAAATGAACGCAGTTTGGGGGGGAAATACATATTTAGGGGCAAATGATTCCAGTTTGGGGGGAAAAAAACCCGATTATTGGGAAAATGAACCCAGTTTGCGGGAAAAAGCCAAATTTAGAGGAGAATAACCCCTGTTTTTGTGGGAAAAACCCGATTTGAGGTAAAATGAACCCAGTTTGGGGGGGGGGACGGACCCAGATTTGAGGGAAAATGAACTCAGTTTGGGGGAAAAAAAACGATTTTGGGGAAAATGAACCCAGTTTTGGGGGATAAAAACCCTATTTTGGGGAAAATGAACCCAGTTTGGGATGAAAACTCTGATTTTACGAGAAATGAACAAAGTTTGGAAGGAAAAACCCGATTTTGGGGAAAATGACCCCAGTTTGGGGAGGGGGGGGAACCCAGTTTTGGGGAAAATAAACCCAGTTTGGGGGGAAAAAAGGATTTTGGGGAAAATGAATACAGTTTGGGGAAAACCCCAATTTTAGGGGAAATGAACCCAGTTTTGGGGGAAAAATCGATATGAGGGATAATGAACCCAGTTTGGAATGAAAACCCCGATTTTAGGAAATGAAACAAGTTTGGGGGGAAAAACCCGATTTTGGGAATAATGAACCCTGTTTGGGAGGGAAAACCCGTTTTTGAGGAAAATGAACCCAGTTGTGGGGGAAAAAAAACTATTTTGGTGAAAATGAACCCAGTTTGGGGGGGGGGGGGGAACAGATTTTGGGGCAAATGATTCCAGTTTGGGGGGGAAAAAATCTGATTATTGGGAAAATGACCCCAGTTTGGGGGGAAAAGCCAAATTTAGAGGAGAAAAACCCCAGTTTTCGTGGGAAAAACCCGATTTGAGGTAAAATGAACCCAGTTTTTGGGGGGGGACCGAGTTTTGGGGAAAATGAACCCAGTTTTGGCGGGAAAAACACAATTTTGGAGAAAATGAATCCAGTTTGGGGGAAAAACCCGATCTGAGGTAAAATGAACCCAGTTTGGGGGGGAAACCCGATTTTGGGGCAAATGATTCCAGTTTGGGGGGAAAAAAAACCGATTACTGGGAAAATTAACCCAGTTTGGTGGAAAACCCCAAATTTAGAAGAGAATAACCCCAGTTCTCGTGGCATAAAAATAGATTTGAGGTAAAATGAATCCTGTTTGGAGGGAAAAACTGGATTTGAGGGAAAATGAACTCAGTTTGGGGGAAAAAAACCCTGATTTTGGGGAAAATGAACCCAGTTTGGTGGATTAATTGGGATTTTGGGGAAAATGAAACCAGGTTTTGGGGAAAAAAAAACGATTTTGGAGAAAATGAACCCAGTTTGGGGGGGAAACCCGATTTTGGGGGAAATTAATCCAGTTTGGGGGGAAAAAAAACCCGATTATTGGGAAAATGAACCCACTTTGGGGGAAAACCTCAAATTTAGAGGAGAATAACCCCAGTTTCTGTGGGAAAAAAACCGATTTGAGGTAAAATGAACCCAGTTCTTGGGGGGGACCGAGTTTTGGGGAAAATGAACCCAGTTTTGGCGGGAAAAACACAATTTTGGAGAAAATGAATCCAGTTTGGGGGAAAAACCCGATTTGAGGTAAAATGAACCCAGTTTGGGGGGGAAATCCGATTTTGGGGCAAATGAATCCAGTTTGGGGGGAAATAAAACTATTTTGGGGAAAATGAACCCAGTAATTGAGTAAAAACCCCGGATTTGGGGGAAAATGGACTCAGTTTGGAAGGGGAAAACCTGATTTGTGTGAAAATGCACCCAGTTTTGCGGGAAAAAAACCCGATTTTGGAGAAAATGAACCCAGTTTGGGGGGGAAATACATATTTAGGGGCAAATGATTCCAGTTTGGGGGGAAAAAAACCCGATTATTGGGAAAATGACCCAGTTTGGGGGAAAAAGCCAAATTTAGAAGAGAATAACCCCAGTTTTCGTGGGAAAAACCCGATTTGAGGTAAAATGAACTCAGTTTGGGGGAAAAAAAACGATTTTGGGGAAAATGAATTCAGATTTGTGATGAAAACCCTGATTTTACGAGAAATGAACAAAGTTTGCAGGGAAAACCCCGATTTTGGGGAAAATGAACAAAGTTTGGGGGGAAAAATCGGGATTTTGGGGAAAATGAACCCAGTTTGGGGGGAAAAAAACGATTTTGGGGAAAATGAACCGAGTTTGGGGGAAAACCCCTGATTTTAGGGGAAATGAACCCAGTTTGGGGGGAAAAACCCAATTTTGCGGAAAATGAATCCAGTTTGGGGGGAGAAATCTGATTTTGGGGAAAATGACCCCAGTCTGGGGGGGGGGAACCCATTTTGGGGGACAATGACCCCAGTTTGGGGGAAAAATACGATTTTGGGGAAAATGAACCCAGTTTGGAGGGAAAACGCATATTTTAGGGAAAATGAACCCAGTTTTGGATGAAAACCCCTATTTTAGGGGAAATGAATCAAGTTTAGGGGGGAAAACCCTGTTTGAGGAAATGAACCCAGTTTGGGGGGAAAAAAAACCGATTTTGGGCAAAATGAACCCAGTACTTGGGGAAAAAATGGGATTTTGGAGAAAATGAACCCAGTTTGGTGGGAAAAAAAAAACGATTTGGGGCAAAATGCACCCATTTTTGGGGGATAAAAACGATTTAGGGGAAAATGAACCCAGTTTGGTGGAAAAAAAGGGATTTTGGAGAAAATGAACCCAGTTTGGGAGGAAAACCCCAAATTTAGAGGAGAATAACCCCAGTTTTCGCGGGAAAAACCCGTTTTGAGGTAAAATGACCCCAGTTTGGCGGAAAAAAAACCCCGATTTTGGAGAAAATGAACTCAGTTTTGGGGGAAAACCCGATTCTGAGGCAAATGAATGCAGTTTGGGGGGGTTAAAAACCCGATTATTGGGAAAATTAACCCAGTTTGGGGGGAAAATCGGGATTTTGGGGAAAATGACCCCAGTTTTCGTGGGAAAAACCAAATTTGAGGTAAATTGAACAAATTTGGGGGGGGGAACCCGATTTGAGGGAAAATGAACTCAGTTTGGGGAAAAAAAAAGATTTTGGGGAAAATGAACCCAATTTTGAGGGAAAAAAACTCTATTTTGGGGAAAATGAACCCAGTTTGTGACGAAAACCCTGATTTAAGGAGAAATGAACAAAGTTTGGAGGTAAAAAAGCGATTTTGGGGAAAATGAACACTGTTTGGGGGGAAAAAAATATTTTGGGGAAAACGAACCATTTTAGGGGAAAACCCTGATTTAGGGGAAAATGAACCAAGTTTGGGGGGGGGGGAAACAGATTTGGGGGAAATTGAACCCAGTAATTGAGTAAAAAACCCGGATTTTGGGGAAAATGGACTCAGTTTGGAAGGGGAAAACCTGATTTGTGTGAAAATGCACCCAGTTTTGCGGGGAGGGGAAACAATTTTGGGGAAAATGAACCCAATTTGGTGGAAAAAACGGGATTTTGGGGAAAATGAACCCAGTTTTGGGGGAAAAAAACCGATTTTGGAGAAAATGAACCCAGTTTGGGGGGGAAATACATATTTAGGGGCAAATGATTCCAGTTTGGGGGGAAAAAAACCCGATTATTGGGAAAATGAACCCAGTTTGCGGGAAAAAGCCAAATTTAGAGGAGAATAACCCCTGTTTTCGTGGGAAAAACCCGATTTGAGGTAAAATGAACCCAGTTTGGGGGGGGGGACGGACCCAGATTTGAGGGAAAATGAACTCAGTTTGGGGGGAAAAAAACGATTTTGGGGAAAATGAACCCAGTTTTGGGGGATAAAAACCCTATTTTGGGGAAAATGAACCCAGTTTGGGATGAAAACTCTGATTTTACGAGAAATGAACAAAGTTTGGAAGGAAAAACCCGATTTTGGGGAAAATGACCCCAGTTTGGGGAGGGGGGGGAACCCAGTTTTGGGGAAAATAAACCCAGTTTGGGGGGAAAAAAGGATTTTGGGGAAAATGAATACAGTTTGGGGAAAACCCCAATTTTAGGGGAAATGAACCCAGTTTGGGGGGAAAAATCGATATGAGGGAAAATGAACCCAGTTTGGAATGAAAACCCCGATTTTAGGGAATGAAACAAGTTTGGGGGGAAAACCCCGATTTGGGGAATAATGAACCCTGTTTTGGAGGGAAAACCCGTTTTTGAGGAAAATGAAACCAGTTGTGGGGGAAAAAAAAACTATTTTGGTGAAAATGAACCCAGTTTGGGGGGGGGGGGGGGGGGGGAACAGATTTTGGGGCAAATGATTCCAGTTTGGGGGGGAAAAAACCTGATTATTGGGAAAATGACCCCAGTTTGGGGGGAAAAAGCCAAATTTAGAGGAGAAAAACCCCAGTTTTCGTGGGAAAAACCCGATTTGAGGTAAAATGAACCCAGTTTTTGGGGGGGACCAAGTTTTGGGGAAAATGAACCCAGTTTTGGCGGGAAAAACACAATTTTGGAGAAAATGAATCCAGTTTGGGGGAAAAACCCGATTTGAGGTAAAATGAACCCAGTTTGGGGGGGAAACCCGATTTTGGTGCAAATGAATCCAGTTTGGGGGGAAAAAACCCGATTATTGGGAAAATGATCCCAGTTTGGGGGGGAAATACATATTTAGGGGCAAATGATTCCAGTTTGGGGGAAAAAAAAACCGATTATTGGGAAAATTAACCCAGTTTGGTGGAAAACCCCAAATTTAGAAGAGAATAACCCCAGTTCTCGTGGCATAAAATTAGATTTGAGGTAAAATGAATCCTGTTTGGAGGGAAAAACTGGATTTGAGGGAAAATGAACTCAGTTTGGGGGAAAAAAAACCCTGATTTTGGGGAAAATGAACCCAGTTTGGTGGATTAATTGGATTTTGGGGAAAATGAAACCAGTTTTTGGGGAAAAAAAAACGATTTTGGAGAAAATAAACCCAGTTTGGGGGGAACCCGATTTTGGGGGAAATTAATCCAGTTTGGGGGGAAAAAAAACCCGATTATTGGGAAAATGAACCCACTTTGGGGGAAAACCTCAAATTTAGAGGAGAATAACCCCAGTTTCTGTGGGAAAAAAAACGATTTGAGGTAAAATGAACCCAGTTTTTGGGGGGGACCGAGTTTTGGGGAAAATGAACCCAATTTTGGCGGGAAAAACACAATTTTGGAGAAAATGAATCCAGTTTGGGGGAAAAACCCGATTTGAGGTAAAATGAACCCAGTTTGGGGGGGAAACCCGATTTTGGGGCAAATGAATCCAGTTTGGGGGGAAATAAAACTATTTTGGGGAAAATGAACCCAGTAATTGAGTAAAAACCCCGGATTTTGGGGAAAATGGACTCAGTTTGGAAGGGGAAAACCTGATTTGTGTGAAAATGCACCCAGTTTTGCGGGGGGGGGGAAACGATTTTGGGGAAAATGAACCCAATTTGGTGGAAAAAACGGGATTTTGGGAAAATGAACCCAGTTTTGGGGAAAAAAACCCGATTTTGGAGAAAATGAACCCAGTTTGGGGGGGAAATACATATTTAGGGGCAAATGATTCCAGTTTGGGGGGAAAACAACCCGATTATTGGGAAAATGACCCAGTTTGGGGGAAAAAGCCAAATTTAGAAGAGAATAACCCAGTTTTCGTGGGAAAAACCCGATTTGAGGTAAAATGAACTCAGTTTGGGGGAAAAAAAACGATTTTGGGGAAAATGAATTCAGATTTGTGATGAAAACCCTGATTTTACGAGAAATGAACAAAGTTTGCAGGGAAAACCCCGATTTTGGGGAAAATGAACAAAGTTTGGGGGGAAAAATCGGGATTTTGGGGAAAATGAACCCAGTTTGGGGGGAAAAAAACGATTTTGGGGAAAATGAACCGAGTTTGGGGGAAAACCCCTGATTTTAGGGGAAATGAACCCAGTTTGGGGGGAAAAACCCAATTTTGCGGAAAATGAATCCAGTTTGGGGGGAGAAATCTGATTTTGGGGAAAATGACCCCAGTCTGGGGGGGGGAACCCATTTTGGGGGACAATGACCCCAGTTTGGGGGAAAAATACGATTTTGGGGAAAATGAACCCAGTTTGGAGGGAAAACGCATATTTTAGGGAAAATGAACCCAGTTTTGGATGAAAACCCCTATTTTAGGGGAAATGAATCAAGTTTAGGGGGGAAAACCCTGTTTGAGGAAATGAACCCAGTTTGGGGGGAAAAAAAACCGATTTTGGGCAAAATGAACCCAGTACTTGGGGAAAAAATGGGATTTTGGAGAAAATGAACCCAGTTTGGTGGGAAAAAAAAACGATTTGGGGCAAAATGCACCCATTTTTGGGGGATAAAAACGATTTAGGGGAAAATGAACCCAGTTTGGTGGAAAAAAGGGGATTTTGGAGAAAATGAACCCAGTTTGGGAGGAAAAATCCAAATTTAGAGGAGAATAACCCCAGTTTTCGCGGGAAAAACCCGTTTTGAGGTAAAATGACCCGAGTTTGGGGGAAAAAAAACCCCGATTTTGGAGAAAATGAACTCAGTTTTGGGGGAAAACCCGATTCTGGGGCAAATGAATGCAGTTTGGGGGGGTTAAAAACCCGATTATTGGGAAAATTAACCCAGTTTGGGGGGAAAATCGGGATTTTGGGGAAAATGACCCCAGTTTGGGGAGGGGGGGGAACCCAGTTTTGGGGAAAATAAACCCAGTTTGGGGGGAAAAAAGGATTTTGGGGAAAATGAATCCAGTTTGGGGAAAACCCCAATTTTAGGGGAAATGAACCCAGTTTGGGGGGAAAAATCGATATGAGGGAAAATGAACCCAGTTTGGAATGAAAACTCCGATTTTAGGGAATGAAACAAGTTTGGGGGGAAAACCCCGATTTTGGGAATAATGAACCCTGTTTTGGAGGGAAAACCCGTTTTTGAGGAAAATGAACCCAGTTGTGGGGGAAAAAAAAATATTTTGGTGAAAATGTACCCAGTTTGGGGGGGGGGGGGAACAGATTTTGGGGCAAATGATTCCAGTTTGGGGGGGAAAAAAAACTGGTTATTGGGAAAATGACCCCAGTTTGGGGGGAAAAGCCAAATTTAGAGGAGAAAAAACCCAGTTTTCGTGGGAAAAACCCGATATGAGGTAAAATGAACCCAGTTTAGGGGGGGAGGGAACCCAGTTTTGGGGAAAATGAACCCAGTTTGGGGGTGGGGGGAACCCAGTTTGGGGAAAAAATTGGGATTTTGTGGAAAATTAACCCAGTTTGAGGGGGAAAAACCCTATTTTGGAGAAAATGAACCCAGTTTTGAGGGAAAACCCCAAATTTAGAGGAGAATAATCCCAGTTTTCGTGGCAAAAAATAGATTTGAGGTAAAATGAACCCTGTTTGGAGGGAAAAACCCGATTTGAGGGAAAATGAACTCAGTTTGGGGGAAAAAACCCTGATTTTGGGGAAAATGAACCCAGTTTGGTGGATTAATTGGGATTTTGGGGAAAATGAACCCAGTTTTTGGGGAAAAAAAACGATTTTGGAGAAAATGAACCCAGTTTGGGGGGGAAACCCAATTTTGGGGCAAATGAATCCAGTTTGGGGGGAAAAAAACCCCGATTATTGGGAAAATGAACCCACTTTGGGGGAAAACCTCAAATTTAGAGGAGAATAACCCCAGTTTCTGTGGGAAAAAAAACGATTTGAGGTAAAATGAACCCAGTTTTTGGGGGGGACCGAGTTTTTTTACGAGAAATGAACAAAGTTTGCAGGGAAAACCCCGATTTTGGGGAAAATGAACAAAGTTTGGGGGGGAAAATCGGGATTTTGGGGAAAATGAACCCAGTTTGGAGGAAAAACCCAATTTTAGGGGAAATAAATCAAGTTTAGGGGGGAAAACCCTGTTTGAGGAAATGAACCCAGTTTGGGGGAAAAAAAACCCGATTTTGGGCAAAATGAACCCAGTACTTGGGGAAAAAATGGGATTTTGGAGAAAATGAACCCAGTTTGGTGGGAAAAAAAAAACTGTTTGGGGCAAAATGCACCCATTTTTGGGGGATAAAAACGATTTAGGGGAAAATGAACCCAGTTTGGTGGAAAAAAAGGGATTTTGGAGAAAATGAACCCAGTTTGGGAGGAAAACCCCAAATTTAGAGGAGAATAACCCCAGTTTTCGCGGGAAAAACCCGTTTTGAGGTAAAATGAACCCAGTTTGGGGGAAAAAAACCCCGATTTTGGAGAAAATGAACTCAGTTTTGGGGGAAAACCCGATTCTGGGGCAAATGAATGCAGTTTGGGGGGGTTGAAAACCCGATTATTGGGAAAATTAACCCAGTTTAGGGGGAAAATCGGGATTTTGGGGAAAATGACCCCAGTTTTCGTGGGAAAAACCAAATTTGAGGTAAATTGAACAAATTTGGGGGGGGGGGGAACCCGATTTGAAGGAAAAATGAACTCAGTTTGGGGAAAAAAAAAGATTTTGGGGAAAATGAACCCAATTTTGAGGGAAAAAAACTCTATTTTGGGGAAAATGAACCCAGTTTGTGACGAAAATCCTGATTTAAGGAGAAATGAACAAAGTTTGGAGGTAAAAAAGCGATTTTGGGGAAAATGAACACTGTTTGGGGGGAAAAAATATTATGGGGAAAACGAACCATTTTAGGGGAAAACCCTGATTTAGGGGAAAATGAACCCAGTTTGGGGGGGGGGGGAAACAGATTTTGGGGAAATTGAACCCAGTAATTGAGTAAAAACTCCGGATTTTGGGGAAAATGGACTCAGTTTGGAAGGGGAAAACCTGATTTGTGTGAAAATGCACCCAGTTTTGCGGGGAGGGGAAACGATTTTGGGGAAAATGAACCCAATTTGGTGGAAAAAACGGGATTTTGGGGAAAATGAACCCAGTTTTGGGGGAAAAAAAACCGATTTTGGAGAAAATGAACCCAGTTTGGGGGGGAAATACATATTTAGGGACAAATGATTCCAGTTTGGGGGGAAAAAAACCCGATTATTGGGAAAATGAACCCATTTTGCGGGAAAAAGCCAAATTTAGAGGAGAATAACCCCAGTTTTCGTGGGAAAAACCCGATTTGAGGTATAATGAACCCAGTTTGGGGGGGGGGCGGACCCAGATTTGAGGGAAAATGAACTCAGTTTGGGAGAAAAAAAACGATTTTGGGGAAAATGAACCCAGTTTTGGGGGATAAAAACCCTATTTTGGGGAAAATGAACCCAGTTTGGGATGAAAACTCTGATTTTACGAGAAATGAACAAAGTTTGGAAGGAAAAACCCGATTTTGGGGAAAATGACCCCAGTTTGGGGGGGGGGGGGACGACCCAGTTTTGGGGAAAATAAACCCAGTTAGGGGGGAAAAAAGGATTTTGGGGAAAATGAACCCAGTTTTGGGGGAAAAAAAAACGATTTTGGAGAAAATGAACCCAGTTTGGGGGGGAAATACATATTTAGGGACAAATGATTCCAGTTTGGGGGGAAAAAAACCCGATTATTGGGAAAATGAACCCAGTTTGCGGGAAAAAGCCAAATTTAGAGGAGAATAACCCCAGTTTTCGTGGGAAAAACCCGATTTGAGGTAAAATGAACCCAGTTTGGGGGGGGGACGGACCCAGATTTGAGGGAAAATGAACTCAGTTTGGGGGAAAAAAAACGATTTTGGGGAAAATGAACCCAGTTTTGGGGGATAAAAACCCTATTTTGGGGAAAATGAACCCAGTTTGGGATGAAAACTCTGATTTTACGAGAAATGAACAAAGTTTGGAAGGAAAAACCCGATTTTGGGGAAAATGACCCCAGTTTGGGGGGGGGGGGGGACCCAGTTTTGGGGAAAATAAACCCAGTTTGGGGGAAAAAAGGATTTTGGGGAAAATGAATACAGTTTGGGGAAAACCCCAATTTTAGGGGAAATGAACCCAGTTTTGGGGGAAAAATCGATATGAGGGAAAATGAACCCAGTTTGGAATGAAAACCCCAATTTCAGGAAATGAAACAAGTTTGGGGGGAAAAACCCGATTTTGGGAAAAATGAACCCTTTTTGGGAGGGAAAACCCGTTTTTGAGGAAAATGAACCCAGTTGTGGGGGAAAAAAAAACTATTTTGGTGAAAATGAACCCAGTTTGGGGGGGGGGGGAACAGATTTTGGGGCAAATGATTCCAGTTTGGGGGGGAAAAAACCTGATTATTGGGAAAATGACCCCAGTTTGGGGGGAAAAGCCAAATTTAAAGGAGAAAAACCCCAGTTTTCGTGGGAAAAACCCGATTTGAGGTAAAATGAACCCAGTTTAGGGGGGGAGGGAACCCAGTTTTGGGGAAAATGAACCCAGTTTGGGGGTGGGGGGAACCCAGTTTGGGGAAAAAATTGGGATTTTGTCGAAAATGAACCCAGTTTGAGGGGGAAAAACCCTATTTTGGAGAAAATGAACCCAGTTTTGGGGGAAACCCCCAAATTTAGAGGAGAATAACCCCAGTTTTCGTGGCAAAAAATAGATTTGAGGTAAAATGAACCCTGTTTGGAGGGAAAAACCCGATTTGAGGGAAAATGAACTCAGTTTGGGGGAAAAAACCCTGATTTTGGGGAAAATGAACCCAGTTTGGTGGATTAATTGGGATTTTGGGGAAAATGAACCCAGTTTGGTGGATTAATTGGGATTTTGGGGAAAATGAACCCAGTTTTTGGGGAAAAAAAAACGATTTTGGAGAAAATGAACCCAGTTTGGGGGGGAAACCCGATTTTGGGGCAAATGAATCCAGTTTGGGGGGAAAAAAACCCCGATTATTGGGAAAATGAACCCACTTTGGGGGAAAACCCCAAATTTAGAGGAGAATAACCCCAGTTTTTGTGGGAAAAAAACTGATTTAAGATAAAATGAACCCAGTTTGGAGGGGGGGACCGAGTTTTGGGGAAAATGAACCCAGTTTTGGCGGGAAAAAACACGATTTTGGAGAAAATTAATCCAGTTTTGGGGAAAAACCCGATTTGAGGTAAAATGAACCCAGTTTGGGGGGGAAACCCGATTTTGAGGCAAATGAACCCAATTTGGGGGGAAAGAAAACTATTTTGGGGAAAATGAACCCAGTAATTGAGTAAAAACCCCGGATTTTGGGGAAAATGGACTCATTTTGGAAGGGGAAAACCTGATTTGTGTGAAAATGCACCCACTTTTGCGGGGAGGGAGAAACAATTTTGGGGAAAATGAACCCAATTTGGTGGAAAAAACGGGATTTTGGGGAAAATGAACCCAGTTTGGGGGTAAAAAACACGATTTTGGAGAAAATGAACCCAGTTTGGGGGGGAAATACATATTTAGGGGCAAATGATTCCAGTTTTGGGGGAAAAAAACCCGATTATTGGGAAAATTAACCCAGTTTGGTGGAAAACCCCAAATTTAGAAGAGAATAACCCCAGTTCTCGTGGCATAAAAATAGATTTGAGGTAAAATGAACCCTGTTTGGAGGGAAAAACTGGATTTGAGGGAAAATGAACTCAGTTTGGGGGAAAAAAAACCCTGATTTTGGGGAAAATGAACCCAGTTTGGTGGATTAATTGGGATTTTGGGGAAAATGAAACCAGTTTTTTGGGAAAAAAAAACGATTTTGGAGAAAATGAACCCAGTTTGGGGGGGAAAACCGATTTTGGGGGAAATGAATCCAGTTTGGGGGGAAAAAAAACCCGATTATTGGGAAAATGAACCCAGTTTGGGGGGAAACCTCAAATTTAGAGGAGAATAACCCCAGTTTCTGTGGGAAAAAAAACGATTTGAGGTAAAATGAACCCAGTTTTTGGGGGGGACCGAGTTTTGGGGAAAATGAACCCAGTTTTGGCGGGAAAAACACAATTTTGAAGAAAATGAATCCAGTTTGGGGGGAAAACCCGATTTGAGGTAAAATGAACCCAGTTTGGGGGGGAAACCCGATTTGAGGTAAAATGAACCCAGTTTGGGGGGGAAACCCGATTTTGGGGCAAATGAATCCAGTTTGGGGGGAAAGAAAACTATTTTGGGGAAAATGAACCCAGTAATTGAGTAAAAACCCCGGATTTGGGGGAAAATGTTTGGAAGGGGAAAACCTGATTTGTGTGAAAATGCACCCAGTTTTGCGGGGGGAGGGGAAACGATTTTGGGGAAAATGAACCCAATTTGGTGGAAAAAACGAGATTTTGGGGAAAATGAACCCAGTTTTGGGGGAAAAAAACCCGATTTTGGAGAAAATGAACCCAGTTTGGGGGGGAAATACATATTTAGGGGCAAATGATTCCAATTTTGGGGGAAAAAAACCCGATTATTGGGAAAATGACCCAGTTTGGGGGAAAAAGCCAAATTTAGAAGAGAATAACCCCTAATTTTCGTGGGAAAAACCCGATTTGAGGTAAAATGAACTCAGTTTGGGGGAAAAAAAACGATTTTGGGGAAAATGAATTCAGATTTGTGATGAAAACCCTGATTTTACGAGAAATGAACAAAGTTTGCAGGGAAAACCCCGATTTTTGGGAAAATGAACAAAGTTTGGGGGGAAAAATCGGGATTTTGGGGAAAATGAACCGAGTTTGGGGGAAAACCCCTGATTTTAGGGGAAATGAACCCAGTTTGGGGGGAAAAACCCAATTTTGCGGAAAATGAATCCAGTTTGGGAGGAGAAATCTGATTTTGGGGAAAATGACCCCAGTCTGGGGGGGGGGAACCCATTTTGGGGGACAATGACCCCAGTTTGGGGGAAAAATACGATTTTGGGGAAAATGAACCCAGTTTGGAGGGAAAACGCATATTTTAGGGAAAATGAACACCGGTTTGGAGGAAAAACCCAATTTTAGGGGAAATGAATCAAGTTTAGGGGGGAAAACCCTGTTTGAGGAAATGAACCCAGTTTGGGGGAAAAAAACCCCGATTTTGGGCAAAATGAACCCAGTACTTGGGGAAAAAATGGGATTTTGGAGAAAATGAACCCAGTTTGGTGGGAAAAAAAAAACGATTTGGGGCAAAATGCACCCATTTTTGGGGGATAAAAACGATTTAGGGGAAAATGAACCCAGTTTGGTGGAAAAAAAGGGATTTTGGATAAAATGAACCCAGTTTGGGAGGAAAACCCTAAATTTAGAGGAGAATAACCCCAGTTTTCGCGGGAAAAAACCCGTTTTGAGGTAAAATGAACCCAGTTTGGGGGAAAAAAAACCCGATTTTGGAGAAAATGAACTCAGTTTTGGGGGAAAACCCGATTCTGGGGCAAATGAATGCAGTTTGGGGGGGTTAAAAACCCGATTATTGGGAAAATTAACCCAGTTTGGGGGGAAAATCGGGATTTTGGGGAAAATGACCCCAGTTTTCGTGGGAAAAACCAAATTTGAGGTAAATTGAACAAATTTGGGGGGGGGGAACCCGATTTGAAGGAAAAATGAACTCAGTTTGGGGAAAAAAAAAGATTTTGGGGAAAATGAACCCAATTTTGAGGGAAAAAAACTCTATTTTGGGGAAAATGAACCCAGTTTGTGACGAAAACCCTGATTTAAGGAGAAATGAACAAGTTTGGAGGTAAAAAAGCGATTTTGGGGAAAATGAACACTGTTTGGGGGAAAAAAATATTTTGGGGGAAAACGAACCATTTTAGGGGAAAACCCTGATTTAGGGGAAAATGAACCCAGTTTGGGGGGGGGGGAAACAGATTTTGGGGAAATTGAACCCAGTAATTGAGTAAAAACCCCGGATTTTGGGGAAAATGGACTCAGTTTGGAAGGGGAAAACCTGATTTGTGTGAAAATGCACCCAGTTTTGCGGGGAGGGGAAACGATTTTGGGGAAAATGAACCCAATTTGGTGGAAAAAACGGGATTTTGGGGAAAATGAACCCAGTTTTGGGGGAAAAAAAACCGATTTTGGAGAAAATGAACCCAGTTTGGGGGGGAAATACATATTTAGGGGCAAATGATTCCAGTTTGGGGGGAAAAAAACCCGATTATTGGGAAAATGAACCCAGTTTGCGGGAAAAAGCCAAATTTAGAGGAGAATAACCCCAGTTTTCGTGGGAAAAACCCGATTTGAGGTAAAATGAACCCAGTTTGGGGGGGGGACGGACCCAGATTTGAGGGAAAATGAACTCAGTTTGGGGGAAAAAAAACGATTTTGGGGAAAATGAACCCAGTTTTGGGGGATAAAAACCCTATTTTGGGGAAAATGAACCCAGTTTGGGATGAAAACTCTGATTTTACGAGAAATGAACAAAGTTTGGAAGGAAAAACCCGATTTTGGGGAAAATGACCCCAGTTTGGGGGGGAGGGGGGACCCAGTTTTGGGGAAAATAAACCCAGTTTGGGGGGAAAAAAGGATTTTGGGGAAAATGAATACAGTTTGGGGAAAACCCCAATTTTAGGGGAAATGAACCCAGTTTTGGGGGAAAAATCGATATGAGGGAAAATTAACCCAGTTTGGAATGAAAACCCCGATTTCAGGAAATGAAACAAGTTTGGGGGGAAAAACCCGATTTTGGGAAAAATGAACCCTTTTTGGGAGGGAAAACCCGTTTTTGAGGAAAATGAACCCAGTTGTGGGGGAAAAAAAAACTATTTTGGTGAAAATGAACCCAGTTTGGGGGGGGGGGAACAGATTTTGGGGCAAATGATTCCAGTTTGGGGGGGAAAAAACCTGATTATTGGGAAAATGACCCCAGTTTGGGGGGAAAAGCCAAATTTAAAGGAGAAAAACCCCAGTTTTCGTGGGAAAAACCCGATTTGAGGTAAAATGAACCCAGTTTAGTGGGGGAGGGAACCCAGTTTTGGGGAAAATGAACCCAGTTTGGGGGTGGGGGGAACCCAGTTTGGGGAAAAAATTGGGATTTTGTCGAAAATGAACCCAGTTTGAGGGGGAAAAACCCTATTTTGGAGAAAATGAACCCAGTTTTGGGGGAAAACCCCAAATTTAGAGGAGAATAACCCCAGTTTTCGTGGCAAAAAATAGATTTGAGGTAAAATGAACCCTGTTTGGAGGGAAAAGCCCGATTTGAGGGAAAATGAACTCAGTTTGGGGGAAAAAACCCTGATTTTGGGGAAAATGAACCCAGTTTGGTGGATTAATTGGGATTTTGGGGAAAATGAACCCAGTTTTTGGGGAAAAAAAAACGATTTTGGAGAAAATGAACCCAGTTTGGGGGGGAAACCCGATTTTGGGGCAAATGAATCCAGTTTGGGGGGAAAAAAACCCCGATTATTGGGAAAATGAACCCAGTTTGGGGGGAAACCTCAATTTTAGAGGAGAATAACCCCAATTTCTGTGGGAAGAAAACCGATTTGAGGTAAAATGAACCCAGTTTTTGGGGGGGACCGAGTTTTGGGGAAAATGAACCCAGTTTTGGCGGGAAAAACACAATTTTGGAGAAAATGAATCCAGTTTGGGGGAAAAACCCGATTTGAGGTAAAATGAACCCAGTTTGGGGGGGAAACCCGATTTTGGGGCAAATTAATCCAGTTTGGGGGGAAAGAAAACTATTTTGGGGAAAATGAACCCAGTAATTGAGTAAAAACCCCGGATTTGGGGGAAAATGGACTCAGTTTGGAAGGGGAAAACCTGATTTGTGTGAAAATGCACCCAGTTTTGCGGGGGGAGGGGAAACGATTTTGGGGAAAATGAACCCAATTTGGTGGAAAAAACGAGATTTTGGGGAAAATGAACCCAGTTTTGGGGGAAAAAAACCCGATTTTGGAGAAAATGAACCCAGTTTGGGGGGGAAATACATATTTAGGGGCAAATGATTCCAATTTGGGGGGAAAAAAACCCGATTATTGGGAAAATGACCCAGTTTGGGGGAAAAAGCCAAATTTAGAGGAGAATAACCCCAGTTTTCGTGGGAAAAACCCGATTTGAGGTAAAATGAACTCAGTTTGGGGGAAAAAAAACGATTTTGGGGAAAATGAATTCAGATTTGTGATGAAAACCCTGATTTTACGAGAAATGAACAAAGTTTGCAGGGAAAACCCCGATTTTGGGGAAAATGAACAAAGTTTGGGGGGAAAAATCGGGATTTTGGGGAAAATGAACCCAGTTTGGGGGGAAAAAAACGATTTTGGGGAAAATGAACCGAGTTTGGGGGAAAACCCCTGATTTTAGGGGAAATGAACCCAGTTTGGGGGGAAAAACCCAATTTTGCGGAAAATGAATCCAGTTTGGGAGGAGAAATCTGATTTTGGGGAAAATGACCCCAGTCTGGGGGGGGGGAACCCATTTTGGGGGACAATGACCCCAGTTTGGGGGAAAAATACGATTTTGGGGAAAATGAACCCAGTTTGGAGGGAAAACGCATATTTTAGGGTAAATGAACCCAGTTTTGGATGAAAACCCCTATTTTAGGGGAAATGAATCAAGTTTAGGGGGGAAAACCCTGTTTGAGGAAATGAACCCAGTTTGGGGGGAAAAAAAACCGATTTTGGGCAAAATGAACCCAGTACTTGGGGAAAAAATGGGATTTTGGAGAAAATGAACCCAGTTTGGTGGGAAAAAAAAACGATTTGGGGCAAAATGCACCCATTTTTTGGGGATAAAAACGATTTAGGGGAAAATGAACCCAGTTTGGTGGAAAAAAGGGGATTTTGGAGAAAATGAACCCAGTTTGGGAGGAAAAATCCAAATTTAGAGGAGAATAACCCCAGTTTTCGCGGGAAAAACCCGTTTTGAGGTAAAATGACCCGAGTTTGGGGGAAAAAAAACCCGATTTTGGAGAAAATGAACTCAGTTTTGGGGGAAAACCCGATTCTGGGGCAAATGAATGCAGTTTGGGGGGGTTAAAAACCCGATTATTGGGAAAATTAACCCAGTTTGGGGGGAAAATCGGGATTTTGGGGAAAATGACCCCAGTTTTCGTGGGAAAAACCAAATTTGAGGTAAATTGAACAAATTTGGGGGGGGGAACCCGATTTGAGGGAAAATGAACTCAGTTTGGGGAAAAAAAAAGATTTTGGGGAAAATGAACCCAATTTTGAGGGAAAAAAACTCTACTTTGGGGAAAATGAACCCAGTTTGTGACGAAAACCCTGATTTAAGGAGAAATGAACAAAGTTTGGAGGTAAATAAGCGATTTTGGGGAAAATGAACACTGTTTGGGGGGAAAAAAATATTTTGGGGAAAACGTACCATTTTAGGGGAAAACCCTGATTTAGGGGAAAATGACCCCAGTTTGGGGAGGGGGGGCACCCAGTTTTGGGGAAAATAAACCCAGTTTGGGGGGAAAAAAGGATTTGGGGGAAAATGAATCCAGTTTGGGGAAAACCCCAATTTTAGGGGAAATGAACCCAGTTTGGGGGGAAAAATCGATATGAGGGAAAATGAACCCAGTTTGGAATGAAAACCCCGATTTTAGGAAATGAAACAAGTTTGGGGGGAAAAACCCGATTTTGGGAAAAATGAACCCTTTTTGGGAGGGAAAACCCGTTTTTGAGGAAAATGAACCCAGTTTGGGGGGGGGGGGGAACAGATTTTGGGGCAAATGATTCCAGTTTGGGGGGGAAAAAACCTGATTATTGGGAAAATGACCCCAGTTTGGGGGGAAAAGCCAAATTTAGAGGAGAAAAACCCCAGTTTTCGTGGGAAAAACCCGATTTGAGGTAAAATGAACCCAGTTTTTGGGGGGGACCGAGTTTTGGGGAAAATGAACCCAGTTTTGGCGGGAAAAACACAATTTTGGAGAAAATGAATCCAGTTTGGGAGGAAAACCCGATTTGAGGTAAAATGAACCCAGTTTGGGGGGGAAACCCGATTTTGGGGCAAATGAATCCAGTTTGGGGGGAAAAAACCCGATTATTGGGAAAATGATCCCAGTTTGGGGGGGGGGGAATACATATTTAGGGGCAAATGATTCCAGTTTGGGGGGAAAAAAACCCGATTATTGGGAAAATCAACCCAGTTTGGTGGAAAACCCCAAATTTAGAAGAGAATAACCCCAGTTCTCGTGGCATAAAAATAGATTTGAGGTAAAATGAACCCTGTTTGGAGGGAAAAACTGGATTTGAGGGAAAATGAACTCAGTTTGGGGGAAAAAAACCCTGTTTTTGAGGAAAATGAACCCAGTTGTGGGGGAAAAAAACTATTTTGGTGAAAATGAACCCAGTTTGGGGGGGGGGAACAGATTTTGGGGCAAATGATTCCAGTTTGGGGGGGAAAAAACCTGATTATTGGGAAAATGACCCCAGTTTGGGGGGAAAAGCCAAATTTAGAGGAGAAAACCCCCAGTTTTCGTGGGAAAAACCCGATTTGAGGTAAAATGAACCCAGTTTAGGGGGGGAGGGAACCCAGTTTTGGGGAAAATGAACCCAGTTTGGGGGTGGGGGGAACCCAGTTTGGGGAAAAAATTGAGATTTTGTGGAAAATGAACGCAGTTTGAGGGGGAAAACCCCTATTTTGGAGAAAATGAACCCAGTTTTGAGGGAAAACCCCAAATTTAGAGGAGAATAACCCCAGTTTTCGTGGCAAAAAATAGATTTGAGGTAAAATGAACCCTGTTTGGAGGGAAAAACCCGATTTGAGGGAAAATGAACTCAGTTTGGGGGAAAAAACCCTGATTTTGGGGAAAATGAACCCAGTTTGGTGGATTAATTGGGATTTTGGGGAAAATGAACCCAGTTTTTGGGGAAAAAAAAACGATTTTGGAGAAAATGAACCCAGTTTGGGGGGGAAACCCGATTTTGGGGCAAATGAATCCAGTTTGGGGGGAAAAAAACCCCGATTATTGGGAAAATGAACCCACTTTGGGGGAAAACCTCAAATTTAGAGGAGAATAACCCCAGTTTCTGTGGGAAAAAAACCGATTTGAGGTAAAATGAACCCAGTTTTTGGGGGGGACCGAGTTTTGGGGAAAATGAACCCAGTTTTGGCGGGAAAAACACAATTTTGGAGAAAATGAATCCAGTTTGGGGGAAAAACCCGATTTGAGGTAAAATGAACCCAGTTTGGGGGGGAAACCCGATTTTGGGGCAAATGAATCCAGTTTGGGGAAAAGAAAACTATTTTGGGGAAAATGAACCCAGTAATTGAGTAAAAACCCCGGATTTGGGGGAAAATGGACTCAGTTTGGAAGGGGAAAACCTGATTTGTGTGAAAATGCACCCAGTTTTGCGGGGGGGGGGGGAACGATTTTGGGGAAAATGAACCCAATTTGGTGGAAATAACGAGATTTTGGGGAAAATGAACCCAGTTTTGGGGGAAAAAAACCCGATTTTGGAGAAAATGAACCCAGTTTGGGGGGGAAATACATATTTAGGGGCAAATGATTCCAATTTGGGGGGAAAAAAACCCGATTATTGGGAAAATGACCCAGTTTGGGGGAAAAAGCCAAATTTAGAGGAGAATAACCCCAGTTTTCGTGGGAAAAACCCGATTTGAGGTAAAATGAACTCAGTTTGGGGGAAAAAAAACGATTTTGGGGAAAATGAATTCAGATTTGTGATGAAAACCCTGATTTTACGAGAAATGAACAAAGTTTGCAGGGAAAACCCCGATTTTGGGGAAAATGAACAAAGTTTGGGGGGAAAAATCGGGATTTTGGGGAAAATGAACCCAGTTTGGGGGGAAAAATACGATTTTGGGGAAAATGAACCCAGTTCTGGGGAAAACCCCGATTTTAGGGGAAATGAACCCAGTTTGGGGGGGAAAAACCCAATTTTGCGGAAAATGAATCCAGTTTGGGGGAAGAAATCTGATTTTGGGGAAAATGACCCCAGTCTGGGGGGGGGGAACCCATTTTGGGGGACAATGACCCCAGTTTGGGGAAATATACGATTTTGGGGAAAATGAACCCAGTTTGGAGGGAAAACGCATATTTTAGGGTAAATGAACCCAGTTTGGGGGGAAAAACCCAATTTTAGGGGAAATGAATCAAGTTTAGGGGGGAAAACCCTGTTTGAGTAAATGAACCCAGTTTGGGGGAAAAAAAACCCGATTTTGGGCAAAATGAACCCAGTACTTGGGGAAAAAATGGGATTTTGGAGAAAATGAACCCAGTTTGGTGGGAAAAAAAAAAAGGTTTGGGGCAAAATGCACCCATTTTTGGGGGATAAAAACGATTTAGGGGAAAATGAACCCAGTTTGGTGGAAAAAAAGGGATTTTGGAGAAAATGAACCCAGTTTGGG
Organism: Tapera naevia; assembly: GCA_033556795.1. Classification (NCBI taxonomy): domain Eukaryota; kingdom Metazoa; phylum Chordata; class Aves; order Cuculiformes; family Neomorphidae; genus Tapera; species Tapera naevia. The sequence goes on along the minus strand of JAUMJJ010000526.1, from coordinate 5,587 downwards.
AGGAAAACCCCAAATTTAGAGGAGAATAACCCCAGTTTTTGCAGGAAAAACCCGTTTTGAGGTAAAATGACCCCAGTTTGGGGGAAAAAAAACCCGATTTTGGAGAAAATGAACTCAGTTTTGGGGGAAAACCCGATTCTGGGGCAAATGAATGCAGTTTGGGGGGGTTAAAAACCCGATTATTGGGAAAATTAACCCAGTTTGGGGGGAAAATCGGGATTTTGGGGAAAATGACCCCAGTTTTCGTGGGAAAAACCAAATTTGAGGTAAATTGAACAAATTTGGGGGGGGGGAACCCGATTTGAGGGAAAATGAACTCAGTTTGGGGAAAAAAAAAGATTTTGGGGAAAATGAACCCAATTTTGAGGGAAAAAAACTCTATTTTGGGGAAAATGAACCCAGTTTGTGACGAAAACCCTGATTTAAGGAGAAATGAACAAGTTTGGAGGTAAAAAAGCGATTTTGGGGAAAATGAACACTGTTTGGGGGGAAAAAATATTTTGGGGAAAACGAACCATTTTAGGGGAAAACCCTGATTTAGGGGAAAATGAACCAAGTTTGGGGGGGGGGGGGGGGAAGATTTGGGGGAAATTGAACCCAGTAATTGAGTAAAAAACCCGGATTTTGGGGAAAATGAACCCAATTTTGAGGGAAAAAACCTCTATTTTGGGGAAAATGAACCCAGTTTGTGACGAAAACCCTGATTTAAGGAGAAATGAACAAAGTTTGGAGGTAAAAAAGCGATTTTGGGGAAAATGAACACTGTTTGGGGGGAAAAATATTTTGGGGAAAACGAACCATTTTAGGGGAAAACCCTGATTTCGGGGAAAATGAACCCAGTTTGGGGGGGGGGGGGGAAACAGATTTGGGGGAAATTGAACCCAGTAATTGAGTAAAAACCCCGGATTTTGGGGAAAATGGACTCAGTTTGGAAGGGGAAAACCTGATTTGTGTGAAAAAGCACCCCGTTTTGCGGGGGGGGGGAGAAACAATTTTGGGGAAAATGAACCCAATTTGGTGGAAAAAACGGGATTTTGGGGAAAATGAACCCAGTTTTGGGGGAGAAAAAAACCGATTTTGGAGAAAATGAACCCAGTTTGGGGCGGAAATACATATTTAGGGCAAATGATTCCAGTTTGGGGGGAAAAAAACCCGATTATTGGGAAAATGAACCCAGTTTGCGGAGAAAAAGCCAAATTTAGAGGAGAATAACCCCAGTTTTCGTGGGAAAAACCCGATTTGAGGTAAAACCCAGGTTGGGGGGGGGGGGACGGACCCAGATTTGAGGGAAAATGAACTCAGTTTGGGGATAAAAAACGATTTTGGGGAAAATGAACCCAGTTTTGGGGGATAAAAACCCTATTTTGGGGAAAATGAACCAGTTTGGGATGAAAACTCTGATTTTACGAGAAATGAACAAAGTTTGGAAGGAAAAACCCGATTTTGGGGAAAATGACCCCAGTTTGGGGAGGGGGGGCACCCAGTTTTGGGGAAAATAAACCCAGTTTGGGGGGAAAAAAGGATTTGGGGAAAATGAATCCAGTTTGGGGAAACCCCAATTTTAGGGAAATGAACCCAGTTTGGGGGAAAAATCGATATGAGGGAAAATGAACCCAGTTTGGAATGAAACCCCGATTTTAGGAAATGAAACAAGTTTGGGGGGAAAAACCCGATTTTGGAAAAATGAACCCTTTTTGGAGGGAAAACCCGTTTTTGAGGAAAATGAACCCAGTTTGGGGGGGGGGGGGAACAGATTTTGGGGCAAATGATTCCAAGTTTGGGGGGAAAAAACCTGATTATTGGGAAAATGACCCCAGTTTGGGGGAAAAGCCAAATTTAGAGGAGAAAAACCCCAGTTTTCGTGGGAAAAAACCCGATTTGAGGTAAATGAACCCAGTTTTTGGGGGGGGACCGAGTTTTGGGGAAATGAACCCAGTTTTGGCGGGAGAAAACACAATTTTGGAGAAATGAATCCAGTTTGGGAGGAAAACCCGATTTGAGGTAAAATGAACCCAGTTTGGGGGGGAACCCGATTTTGGGGCAAATGAATCCAGTTTGGGGGGAAAAAACCCGATTATTGGGAAAATGATCCCAGTTTGGGGGGGGGGGAATACATATTTAGGGGCAAATGATTCCAGTTTGGGGGGAAAAAAACCCGATTATTGGGAAAATCAACCCAGTTTGGTGGAAAACCACCAAATTTAGAAGAGAATAACCCCAGTTCTCGTGGCATAAAAATAGATTTGAGGTAAAATGAACCCTGTTTGGAGGGAAAAACTGGATTTGAGGAAAATGAACTCAGTTTGGGGGAAAAAAAACCCTGTTTTTGAGGAAAATGAACCCAGTTGTGGGGGAAAAAAACTATTTTGGTGAAAATGAACCCAGTTTGGGGGGGGGGGAACAGATTTTGGGGCAAATGATTCAGTTTGGGGGGGGAAAAAACCTGATTATTGGGAAAATGACCCCAGTTTGGGGGGGAAAAGCCAAATTTAGAGGAGAAAACCCCCAGTTTTCGTGGGAAAAACCCGATTTGAGGTAAAATGAACCCAGTTTAGGGGGGGGAGGGAACCCAGTTTTGGGGAAAATGAACCCAGTTTGGGGGTGGGGGGAACCCAGTTTGGGGAAAAAATTGAGATTTTGTGGAAAATGAACGCAGTTTGAGGGGGAAAACCCCTATTTTGGAGAAAATGAACCCAGTTTTGAGGGAAAACCCCAATTTAGAGGAGAATAACCCCAGTTTTCGTGGCAAAAAATAGATTTGAGGTAAAATGAACCCTGGTTTGGAGGGAAAAACCCGATTTGAGGGAAAATGAACTCAGTTTGGGGGGAAAAAAACCCTGATTTTGGGGAAAATGAACCCAGTTTGGTGGATTAATTGGGATTTTGGGGAAAATGAACCCAGTTTTTGGGGAAAAAAAAAAACGATTTTGGGAGAAAATGAACCCAGTTTGGGGGGGGAAACCCGATTTTGGGCAAATGAATCCAGTTTGGGGGGAAAAAAAAACCCCGATTATTGGGAAAATGAACCCACTTTGGGGGAAAACCTCAAATTTAGAGGAGAATAACCCCAGTTTCTGTGGGAAAAAAAACCGATTTGAGGTAAAATGAACCCAGTTTTTTGGGGGGGGACCGAGTTTTGGGGAAAATGAACCCAGTTTTGGCGGGAAAAACACAATTTTGGAGAAAATGAATCCAGTTTGGGGGAAAAACCCGATTTGAGGTAAAATGAACCCAGTTTGGGGGGGGAAACCCGATTTTGGGGCAAATGAATCCAGTTTGGGGGAAAAGAAAACTATTTTGGGGAAAATGAACCCAGTAATTGAGTAAAAACCCCGGATTTGGGGGAAAATGGACTCAGTTTGGAAGGGGAAAACCTGATTTGTGTGAAAATGCACCCAGTTTTGCGGGGGGGGGGGGGAACGATTTTGGGGAAAATGAACCCAATTTGGTGGAAATAACGAGATTTTGGGGAAAATGAACCCAGTTTTGGGGGAAAAAAACCCGATTTTGGAGAAAATGAACCCAGTTTGGGGGGGAAATACATATTTAGGGGCAAATGATTCCAATTTGGGGGGAAAAAAAACCCGATTATTGGGAAAATGACCCAGTTTGGGGGAAAAAGCCAAATTTAGAGGAGAATAACCCCAGTTTTCGTGGGAAAAAACCCGATTTGAGGTAAAAATGAACTCAGTTTGGGGGAAAAAAAACGATTTTGGGGAAAATGAATTCAGATTTGTGATGAAAACCCTGATTTTACGAGAAATGAACAAAGTTTGCAGGGAAAACCCCGATTTTGGGGAAAATGAACAAAGTTTGGGGGGAAAAATCGGGATTTTGGGGAAAATGAACCCAGTTTGGGGGGAAAAAATACGATTTTGGGGAAAATGAACCCAGTTCTGGGGAAAACCCCGATTTTAGGGGAAATGAACCCCAGTTTGGGGGGAAAAACCCAATTTTGCGGAAAATGAATCCAGTTTGGGGGAAGAAATCTGATTTTGGGGAAAATGACCCCAGTCTGGGGGGGGGGAACCCATTTTGGGGGACAATGACCCCAGTTTGGGGGAAATATACGATTTTGGGAAAATGAACCCAGTTTGGAGGGAAAACGCATATTTTAGGGTAAATGAACCCAGTTTGGGGGAAAAACCCAATTTTAGGGAAATGAATCAAGTTTAGGGGGGAAAACCCTGTTTGAGTAAATGAACCCAGTTTGGGGGAAAAAAACCCGATTTTGGGCAAAATGAACCCAGTACTTGGGGAAAAAATGGGATTTTGGAGAAAATGAACCCAGTTTGGTGGAAAAAAAAAAAACGATTTGGGGCAAAATGCACCCATTTTTGGGGGATAAAACGATTTAGGGGAAAATGAACCCAGTTTGGTGGAAAAAAGGGATTTTGGAGAAAATGAACCCAGTTTGGAGGAAAAACCCCAAATTTAGAGGAGAATAACCCCAGTTTTTGCAGGAAAAAACCCGTTTTGAGGTAAAATGACCCCAGTTTGGGGGAAAAAAAACCCGATTTTGGAGAAAATGAACTCAGTTTTGGGGGAAAACCCGATTCTGGGGCAAATGAATGCAGTTTGGGGGGGTTAAAAACCCGATTATTGGGAAAATTAACCCAGTTTGGGGGGAAAATCGGGATTTTGGGGAAAATGACCCCAGTTTCGTGGGAAAAACCAAATTTGAGGTAAATTGAACAAATTTGGGGGGGGGGAACCCGATTGAGGGGAAAATGAACTCAGTTTGGGGAAAAAAAAAGATTTTGGGAAAATGAACCCAATTTTGAGGGAAAAAAACTCTATTTTGGGAAAATGAACCCAGTTTGTGACGAAACCCTGATTTAAGGAGAAATGAACAAGTTTGGAGGTAAAAAAGCGATTTGGGGAAAATGAACACTGTTTGGGGGAAAAAATATTTTGGGGAAAACGAACCATTTTAGGGGAAAACCCTGATTTAGGGGAAAATGAACCAAGTTTGGGGGGGGGGGGGGGGAAGATTTGGGGGAAATTGAACCAGTAATTGAGTAAAAAACCCGGATTTTGGGGGAAAATGGACTCAGTTTGGAAGGGGAAAACCTGATTTGTGTGAAAATGCACCCAGTTTTGCGGGGAGGGGAAACGATTTTGGGGAAAATGAACCCAATTTGGTGGAAAAAACGGGATTTTGGGGAAAATGAACCCAGTTTTGGGGGAAAAAAACCCGATTTTGGAGAAAATGAACCCAGTTTTGGGGGGAAATACATATTTAGGGGCAAATGATTCAGTTTGGGGGGAAAAAAAACCGATTATTGGGAAAATGAACCCAGTTTGCGGGAAAAAGCCAAATTTAGAGGAGAATAACCCCAGTTTTCGTGGGAAAAACCCGATTTGAAGTAAAATGAACCCAGTTTGGGGGGGGGGGACGGACCCAGATTTGAGGGAAAATGAACTCAGTTTGGGGGAAAAAAAACGATTTTGGGGAAAATGAACCCAGTTTTGGGGGATAAAAACCCTATTTTGGGGAAAATGAACCCAGTTTGGGATGAAAATTCTGATTTTACGAGAAATGAACAAAGTTTGGAAGGAAAACCGATTTTGGGGAAAATGACCC
>JAUMJJ010000525.1:0-79168 GCA_033556795.1 Tapera naevia | reverse complement strand
GACAGAGCGGTGATTGACAGCGATCGTGCCCCGTCCGTGTGCGGGGTTGCGCTGTGGGGGCGGGGCCTGGGGAACGGGGAGCGGCGATTGGCTGCAGCCGGGAGAGGGGCGGGACCTGCGCTGTGATTGGCATCGGCGGCGGGGGAGAGCGCGGCATGCTGGGAGCTGTAGTCCAGGCTTTGTGCCGAGCCAGAGGTGCGGGAGGGAGGATGCGGGATGCAGGGCTGGGGTGTGGGATGTTGGATGCAGGACTGGAATGCAGGATGTCAGATAAATAATGTTGGGTTGGGATGAAGGATGCGGGATGCAGGACTGGGATGAAGGATGCGGGACTGGGATGCAGAATGGGGGTGCAGGTTCAGAATTCAGGATGAAGGTTGTGGGATGCAGGGTTGGGATGTGGCATGAAGAATGAAGGAATGGGATGCAGGATGTCAGTCAATAATGATGGCTAGGAATGTGGGATGCAGGATGCAGGACTGGGATGCAGGGTACAAGATGAAGGATTAGGATGTGGAATGCAGGCTATAGAGTGGAAGATTTGTATGAATGATGCTGGACTGGGATGCAGGAAGTTGTACAAGGAGTGCAGAACTGGGACGGGATAGATGGGACAAGATGGTTAGGATGGGATGGGACGGGAAGGGGATACAGACCCCTGAACCCTCCATGCTCCCATTGAATCCCAGCCAAGCTCTACTCCAGGAATACGGTCCATGCTGGATAAAATGCTTGAAAAAGCCAAATGAGACAAATTCCCCTGCTTGTGGGTGGCTGGGGTGGGGCTGTAGCCAAATGTGCCCCCAGTCACTGGGACACCAGGCACTATCCAAGTGCAGCCCCCCAGGGTGAGGTATCTCCTCGGGTCGGGGATCCCCAGCCTCTCGGGTTACCTGGCTGCTGGCGTGGGCAGTGGAGTCACCCAGAGCCAGGCAGATGTGAGACAGAAGGGACCCCCAGTGCTGGCAATGGTGCTCTGCCACCCACCAGACCCTCTGGTGCCCATCCCATCTCCTTCAGCAGCAGCTGGGCCACTCCAGGTTCTCCAGAGGTGCCATGTGGAAGGGGAAATGGTGCCAAAGACGCACCAGGATCTGTCTCTCGTGCCCCAAGGCAGCAGCTCCTGAAGCCATCAACAGCTCCATCTCTCCACGGGTAGATGGGGCTCACCTCTGTTTGCACCCAACGTAGGGCTGGATGGTGCTGCCAGCTCCCTCCTCCCCAAACCCTTCATGGAACCATGGAATGGTTTGAGTGCCAAGGGACCTCAAAGCCCATCGATTTCCAAACACCTCCCACTGGATCAGGGGACTCCAAGCCCCATCCAACCTGGCCTTCAACACCTCCAGGGATGGGGCAGCCACCACTGCTCTGGGAAACCTGAGCCAGGCCCCCCCCCCCCCCATCCTGAAGAATTGCTTTCTAATCTCCAATTTCAATCTCCCGCTTTCCAATTTAAAGTCATTCCCCCTCATCCCATCAGTCTAGGCCCTTGGAAAAAGTCTCTCCACTTCTGCTGGCCACGCCTTGAATCCCAGGTTCAGTTTTGGGCCCCTCACTCCAAGAATGACCTTGAGAGGCTGGAGCGTGTCCACAGAAGGGAATGGACTTGGAAAATAAGTGAATCTGCACAGATTGGTGGGAGAATCCACCCATGTGTGAGTGGGAAATCTCTTCTGTCCCAGCTCGTGTCTCACGATCGATGGCATCGTTTCCTGTGATAACAGAGCCGCGATCTGAGACCCCAAAAAAGTCTGATAGCGTTGATTCGCCCGCAGTTGCGGGGCCGCCTTCCCCTGCGCTGAGAGCGCAGCCCCGGGCACCAGCGGCGGCGGCACCGCAGAGAAACACCGGGGGAAGCAGCGGCGACCGATGCGGAGAGCACGGCGGGGAAACACCCGCACCGCGGGCTGGTCTGAGCTCTGTCTTTGCACCCGCACAGCCAGGGGAGAGCGCGAACGCAGTCCCCCACTACCACAAATTATGCAGTCGAGTTTCCCGCATTTGGGGAAATCGCAGGGGTCAGCACACCCGGAGTGCAAGGGATGAGCCTCGCCCTGGGAAAACCACCTGCGTGATCATGGTGTCTCCCCTGCCAGGTAAGTATGAGCTGCTCACCCCGCCCCGCGCGGCCCCCGCCGCTCCGCCCGCTCCGAGATCACGGGGACCCCCAACACCAGCCCAAATAACCCCTCCACTACAACTGCGCGTCTTCTCCGCACGTTGTGCCGCCCGGCAGCGCTCCCGGAGGTGTCGTCCCTCCCGCAGCCGGCGCTGCGGTTTGTGCGGGCTGTGTCCCGTGGTGCCGCTCGCGGTGTCTCATTAGCATGGACACGCCCCCTCTGCGTTGCCCGCCAGGCCCCGCCCCCTGCCGGCCCGGAGCGGCTCTGCCGGCAGCGGCGCGGTCCGCGTGGCCACGCCCCCTCACAAATAGGCCCCGCCCCCACCGCCCGCCCTGTCATGCGCAGGCCCCTCCCCCTGGCCGTGCGCGCGGGCTCCCCCTGTCCCTCCTCTCCCACCTGGCGGACGCGCGCCTGGCAATAGGGGTGGGGCCATGTGGGTGAAGGGGCGTGTCCATGCAAATGAGACACCGCGAGCGGCACCACGGGACACAGCCCGCACAAACCGCACCGCCGGCTGCGGGAGGGACGACACCTGCGCGAGCTCTGCGGGCGGTACAACGTGCGGAGAAGCCGCGCAGTTGTAGTGGAGGGGTTGTTGGGGCTGGTGTTGGGGTCCCCGTGATCTCGGAGCGGGCGGAGCGGCGGGGGCCGCGCGGGGCGGGGTGAGCAGCTCATACTTACCTGGCAGGGGAGACACCATGATCACGCAGGTGGTTTTCCCAGGGCGAGGCTCATCCCTTGCACTCCGGGTGTGCTGACCCCTGCGATTTCCCCAAATGCGGGAAACTCGACTGCATAATTTGTGGTAGTGGGGGACTGCGTTCGCGCTCTCCCCTGGCGATCGGTCCAAGGACAGATTCGTAACCCGTAAGTCTGGAATTAATAAGCGGGAGCCGGGGGAGCAGAAGGACCTGCAGCGCCCCCAACTCTGTCCCCGCGATCGCGCCGGCGGGGGGAGCAGAACCCATGGGAGCCGGGGGATCAAACCCAGGATGGGAACTGGGCGGTGATGGGAGAAACAGGGAACGCCCCGGCCTGGGGACACCGCGTGCGGGTGCTGCGGCGCTGGGCACCGGGGCTGCGGCACCGGCCCGAGGGTCCCTTTGGTACGAGAAGTCGCTACCATGGAAAAAGTGAAACATTTGGATTGAAGCTAAAGGTTCATCTCAGCATTTTTGAAAGTCAGACCATGTCCCCCTCAGAGCTGGGGTTCTATAGGGTGTATTTTCTTCCAGCAGCGTTTTTGCAGACTCTGCTCTTTGAGAAATGATAACATTTCATCTCAATTACGGTCTGTGCGGAGCAGAGGCGTCTCCTGCTCCCATCACCTCTGTTCGCAGCCTTTCCCTGGCTGAAAGGCGAGCTCAGGCAGAGCCGGCTCCGAAGCTCCAACGGGCAGAGATTTGGCTGCTGTGAAGTTCACGTCAGCATTAAAATGAGTCCTTGGGAAGGGGCAGAATCCGCGGCGATCGGTGGGAGAATCCGCCCGCGTGTGAGTGGGAAATCTCTTCTGCCCCAGCTCGTGTCTCACCATTGATGGAACCGCTCCCTCTCGTGCCCCGCGCTGGGATAACGGAGCCGCTTTCTGAGATCCCAAACTGAATCTGAGTTTTGAAACCAAGAAATCGGCCCAACAGCTTGAAATACTGTTAACCAGGTCCTGCTTAATAGCAGTGCCGGGGAAGCACTGGGGATTCTCCTCCGCAAGGTCTCCCAAGGAGTGCACGCAAGTCTCCTCGTTATATTTACTAAATACATACACGTTCATTACATTTCCCCAAAATAATTTAATTATCCTTCTGCTATTCATGGAACCAATCACAGATCACCTCGTGTCTGATTCACAACACGACAGCACCCCCCTATCGTCCATTTAAACTAATTTTGGTTACTCTGGTGGTCCCCTTTTTACTTCACCCACTCCTTTTCCACACCGTGTCTGTTGACCTCTTGTCTCAGCAGATGCGGTGCTGCTGCATCAAACGTCGCCAGATTTTTGGTGGATTCTTTGTCTCTATCTTAGTACAACCAACAGACACTTTGTGCTTTGTTCTTATCATTAGATTAACGTGGAATCAGGGATGTTTTGGGTGGGAAGAGACCTCAAAGCCCATCCAGTCCCACCCCCTGCCATGGGCAGGGACACCTCCCACTGGATCAGGGGCTCCAAGCCCCATCCAACCTGGCCTGGAACACCTCCAGGGATGGGGCAGCCACCACTGCTCTGGGCAACCTGGGCCAGGGCCTCCCCACCCTCACAGCAAAACATTTCTCCCCAAGATCTCATCTCAATCTCCCCTCTTGCAGCTCCAAACCCTTCCCCTCATCCCATCCCTGCACTCCCTGATCCAGAGCCCCTCCCCAGCTTTCCTGGAGCCTCCTTCAGTCCTGGGAGGCTGCTCTAAGGTCTGGATGGAATTCAGGGTCCTTTCCCACCCAAACCTTTCCATGACTCTGTCCAGGTCTCTGGATGTCCCGACTCCCATCACCACATGTCACGGTGAAGCTGTTGATGATAAACTTTACAAATCGCCTCGTCTGGGTTTATTTGCTCGCATTTCCGGTGCCACCGGTCCCCGCTCTGCCCTGCGCCGGGACCGCGCATCCCCCCGTGACAGCACGTGTCGCGTCGTGCCCCGCCCCCCGTCCCGGTTCCCCCCCCGCCCCCTTTCGGGAACCCCCCCGGTGCCGCAGCCCCGCCCCCCGCCGGCAGTGACGTTTCCGGCCCTGACGCCATCCCCGCGCGCCCCCCGCCCCATCCGGTACCGGCACAGCATCCCATCCCCGCACCGCCGCACCGCACCCCCCCCGCATGGCGTCCCCCTCCCCCCGCGGGCAGCGCTGCCGGGGCCGCTCGGGGCGGGGGGCGGCGCCCGCCGGGAGCGACCGGAGCCGCAGCCGGGAGGGTGAGACCCGACCCCCACCCCCTCCCGTACTCCGAGTCCCCCTCCGCACCCGCACCCGCTCCCGCACCGCTCCCCCCCCCCAAGCACAACGCCCCTCCTGCACCCTCTTGCCCCCTCCCCTATCCCACCACCCCCTTTCCCTGCACACCCCTGCTCCCCGCTTTTTGCACCCTCTCCCCCATTACCCCTCCCTGAACCCCATTTCCAACCCCTGTTCCTCCACCTCCCTTAATTGCACCCGCTTCCTCCTCCTCCCCATTCCCCTCTTTTTGCACCCTTGTCCCCTCCCCAGTTCCCCCACCCACTGCACCCCTCTCTCCCTGCACCCCCTTTTCACTCTTTTTTAATCCCCTTTCCCCAATTCCCCCACCCCTTCTCTCTCTTTCCCTGCACACCCATTCCCCCCTTTTTCCACCCTTGTACCCTCCTCGATTCCCCCCACCCTTTCTCCCTACAACCCCTGCCACCCTCCTTTTTGCACCTTTGCCCTCTCCCCAATTCCCCCACCCTCTTTCCCTTTTCCCTGCATTCCCCCTTTCCCCACCTCCGTTAATTTCACCCCCTTATCCTCTTTTTATTCCCACCTTTCTCTCCTGCCACTCTCCCTGCACCCCCTTTTCCCCCACCTCCCTCAACTGTACTCCCTTCCCCCCTCCATGCACCCCCTTTTCCCCCTTCTGCAGACCTTTCCCACTCCCCAGTTTCCCCCTTCCCACTCCCCCTTTCCCACCCTGCCCTCTGCTCCCTGTTCCCATTCAATTTCCTCCCAAACTCCTCTCCCCCTTTTCCCCTGCCCCCAGATCCCCTCTGTACTCCTCTCTGCCACATTTCCCTCCCACCCCCAAAGCTCTCCAAACCCTTTTTTCCCAATCCTACCTCTTTTCTCCTCAAAATGTCTCTCTTTGCACCCCATTTCTCCCTCAATCCTCCCTAAACTTTTTCCCCACTCAAAACCCTCTTCTGCATTTTTCCCCTCAAAATTCCTCCCATAACTCCCAGCCCCTGCTTTCCTCCACCCATACCCCTCTTTTCCCCTCAGAAAACCACTGTTCCCCTCACGCCTCTCAAAAAAAACATTTTCCCCTCCCCAAAACCCCCACCTTTCACCCCACCCGAAACACCCACCTTTCCCCCTCCCCGAAACCCCAGTTTTCCATTAATGAACTCCCTAGAAACTCTTCTCCCTCAAAACTCCCCCTGACCCCAAACTTTTTTTCCCTAACCTCCCCCAAATTCACTTTTCCCTTCACGATCTCCCTCTTTTTCTCCTCCTAATCTCCTAAACCTGTCTTTTTTCCACTCAAAACTCCAAAATCCCATTTTCTGTCCACTTTTTCACTCACAAAGCCCTGGGAGCTTGGATTTGAAGCACTTCCAGTGCCCAAGCTCCGTGGGCTCTGGTACCCAGTGGTCGCCGCACCAGGGCAGGTGGGAATGATATGAGAAGTAGTTAATTTTACAAAAAGTGGGATATTTTGATTTAAGCTAAGGTAAGGTTAGCTTTGTATAGGGTTACTTTGCAAACTTCAGTTGGGTTTCATCTCAGTAACTGTATTTTTTGAAAGTCAGACAATGTCCCTCTGAGAGCAGGGCTTTGTTGTAACGTGTTTTTAATTAAAACAGCGTTTGTGCAGACACTGTGCAAAGAGAAATGACAATATTTCGTGTTAATTATGGCCTGTGCGGAGCAGAGGCGTCTCCTGCTCCCATCACCTCTGTTTGCAGCCTTTCCCTGGCTGAAAGGCGAGCTCAGGCAGAGCTGGCTCCGAAGCTCCAACGGGCAGAGATTTGGCTGCTGTGAAATTCATAAAAAAATTAAAATTAGCTCTTGGAAATCGACAGAATCCGCAGAGATTGGTGGGAAAATTTATCCACCCACGTGTCTCGTTGCACACAATTGCTGGAATCGAGCGCCCAGCGCTGGGGTAAAGGAGCTGCTTTCTGAAACCCCAAAATGAGTCTTAAACAGTTGATTTTCCAGCCTTTCCCTCCCCTCACTCGTGTTGTTCCCTTGTCCAGGGGCAGCGTCGCCGCTGGGCGATGCGGATGCTCCGGAGGAAGGAGAAGACACCACCAAAGCCCCCAGAGCTGAGCGCAGCCCCGGCACGGGGGGGCCCTCGCGGACGCCGCGAAACGGGTCAGTGCCACCTCCCAGGGCTCCCGGGAAGCGCGGTCGGAAGCCCAAGGCGGAAATGCTGCTGCTGAAGCTCTCGCAGGACCTGGAATGCCCGAAGGTGCTGGGAGGTGGCGAGGCGGCCGAGCGGCCGGAGCAGCCGCCCGGAGTGCGGCCCAGGCGGAGGGCGGCCAAAATGTAAGGAGGGGGCGATGGGCGCGGGGTCCGGGTGCCCTGGGGGGTCACAGACAGGGAGGTGCTGTGGTTCCTCGGAGTCTCAGTGTCTTTCCTGAAGGATTCATCCCATGTCACTGGGCAGACTCCCCACGGAGTGGTCTGTTCCCGCTTTGGGGAATGCGTTGGGATGCTGGAGCGCAGCGGTGGGCGCTGGTGGGAAGGGTGTTCCTTGGTCCCTGGCAGAGACAGGAGGACCTGCCTGGGATTCCCAAAGGAATTCTGGAAATGGCTCTGGCACCACCTGTGCCCCCTGAGTGCCCGCGGGGCCCTGGGGGTGCAAGGAGGCCTGGGGGTTCCCAGTGTCCCCATCCCTGGGCTGAGCAGAGGGCCCTGGGAATGGACAAGGGATCCTGGCTGGATCCTGGGGATGGGCCAGGGGATCCTGGGGTTGGGCAGAGAGTTTGGCTCGATCCTGAGGATGGGCAGGGGATCCCAGGTGGATCCTTGTGGTGGGCAGAGGGTCCTGGGGATGGGAGGGTGATCTCAGATGGATCCTGGGGATGAGTATGGGGTTGTGACTGGATCCTGGGGTTGGGCAGGGGATCCGAGTGTTCCCTGGGATGGGCGGGGGGTCGTGACTGGATCCCAGCAGTGCATCTGTGCAGGCTCTGCCGCAGCCCAGCTGCAGCAGATTCCTCTCCTGGAGCCCAAGCTGCAGGACTACGTCTGTCTGTCCGGGCAGGAGGGTCCCTGTGCCATCGCTCTGCTCACCCCGGAACGGCTCTGGGGTCCCAGGGCTCTGCTGTACCTGCAGGAGCTGGCGGAGGAGCTGACAACCGCGTGCCAGCCCCCGGCGCCCACCGAGGGGACCCCGGAGCCCGAGCGGAGCCAGAAGAGGCGTCGGGGCCGCAGGAGGAAGGAGGAGGACGGGAACAGCGACGACCCCACACGAGATGCCGACTTTGTGCCCTCCAAGGAGGTGATGCTGCAGGAGGAGGAGGAGGAGGAGGAGGAGGGCAGTGAGGCGGCGCTCAGCGAGGACTCCGAGCCGGAGCTGGAGGTGCTGCCTGGGCACGGTGGGAAGGCAGCGTCCACAGGGGTAAGGGCAGGGGCTCCGGGCCAGTTCTTTGGGAGGGGGAGGATTTAGATTGGACATTGGGAAGGAATTCTTCACGATGAGGGTGGGGAGGCCCTGGCCCAGGTTGCCCAGAGCAGTGGTGGCTGCCCCATCCCTGGAGGTGTTGAAGGCCAGGTTGGATGGGGCTTGGAGCCCCCTGATCCAGTGGGAGGTGTCCCTGCCCATGGCAAGGGGTGGGACCGGATGGGCTTTGAGGTCCCTTCTCACCCAAAGTATTCCATGGTTCTTTGGCTCAGGACAAACAACACAAGTGTCCAGGCTCTTGTTTGGGACAGGGACCCTGCGATGGCTCCTTTGCCCACCGTGAATCCAAGCTCTTTGGGCTTTACTGTGGGCAAAGATGGCTCCGAGTGAGGACGGATGGGGATGGGGTGACAGTAGAGGCTGCAAGGGGCTTGGGCTGGAGTTTTTGGGGTGTAAAAGGCAGGGTTTTGGGGGCTGTCTTGTCCTTTGTGGGGTCCCCAGTGTGGGATTTGTGTCTTTATCCCAGCGTGATGCAGTCCTGGTGGCTGCTGGGGCAGGGGGAGAGCTCGGGGTGGGCTGCGCAGGGGCCGTTTGAGACAGGTGGGCACCCCGGGAGTGTGTGGGGACATTTGGGTCGGATCCTGCTCTGACCCTGCTCTTGTGCCCAGAGGTCCAAGCCCCAGTGCCGAGGCTTCGCTCCCAACGGCTTCCACAACTCCATCATGGCCCCGGTGGAGAAGTGCTGCAGCCTCACCTGCAGCCTGTGAGTGGGGAGCTCGGGGGCGCTGGGGGGGGTGGGCAGGATGGGGGGCGGCGGCTGTCGGTGACGAGAGAGGAGCGCGGGGCGTCGGGAATGTCAGCGTTCACAGGCAGGGAGTGGGGAGGGGGCTGTGCTGTGGAGAGGGGGCTGCCTGGGCCGTGGGGAGGGGGCTGAGGTGCCGCGTGTCCCCACAGCCGGGATCGGATGCACTCACAGTGGGAGTTTCCCGACTGGATCCCGTTGGCAAACAAGTGGACACTTCTCTCTGAGAGGTATGGATGGAGCTGTGGGGGGAAATGGGTGGCTTGGGGGGGATGCATGGCACCAGCATAGCCCCCTCCCATTTTGAGGGGACATGAGGGTGATCCAAGGGCTGGAGCCTCTCTGCTATGAGAATAGGCTGGGAGAGTTGGGGTTGTTCAGCCTGGAGAAGAGAAGGCTGTGGGGAGACCTTAGAGCAGCCTCCCAGGACTGAAAGGGGCTCCAGGAAAGCTGGGGAGGGACTCTGGATCAGATGGTGCAGGGACAGGACGAGGGGAAGGGTTTGAAACGGAAAGAGGGGAGATGGAGATGAGATCTTGGGGAGAAATGTTTTGCTGTGAGGGTGGGGAGGCCCTGGCCCAGGTTTCCCAGAGCAGTGGTGGCTGCCCCATCCCTGGAGGTGTTGAGGGCCAGGTTGGATGGGGCTTGGAGCTCCCTGATGCAGTGGGAGATATCCCTGTCCCATGGCAGGGGTTGGGACTGGCAGGGCTTTGAGGTCCCTTCCCACCCAGACCATGGCCCTGTGATCTCTCTGACAGGATCAGACCCAGTAGACAATGGGAATTCCCTGCTGAGGGCTTTGGGACTCTCCTGGGTTTATCCCCGGGAGACCTCGGGGTGGCTTTGCAGGGGCTGGATGGTGCTGGGCACGGTGCTGTGCCCGGGACTGGCTGGATGAGGGTTGGGGTACGTGGAAGTGCTCTCACCTCCTCCTCCCTCCCCAGCGAAGCCGCTCCGTACCTGCCGGCTGAGGAGAGGTCCCCGCTCTTCTCCATCCAGCGGGAGGGCATCGAGGACACCGGCGTCTTGTACCGGGTCAACAGGTGGGTGCTGGGCGCCGGGACCGGAGATGGTGGAACCCCCAGAACCGCAGTGCTGGCAGGGTTGGGGTCCCAGCACTGCCTGCCCTGAGGGCCTCTCGGCCGCAGGTTCAGCTCGCTGCCGCCGCACGAGGAGCGCAGGGACCTGTCGTTCTTCGTGGGCGGCCCTGTCTGGGCCCTGGAGTGGTGCCCATCGCCGGAGGGCGCGGCGGCCGCCCAGTATGTGGTGGTTTATTGCCACCGTGGCATGGAGGAGACGCACAGCGTGGCCGGGCTGCACCGCGGCCCCGCACTGCTGCAGCTCTGGGGCCTGGGCGCCCTGCAGCCGGGGTGAGTGCGGGCACCGGGGTGACTGGGAGCTGAGCAGGAGCTGCTGGGGCAAATGGGAGCTAAGCGGGAGCTGCTGGGGCAAATGGGATGTGCTGGGATGAATGGGAGCTGAGCGGGAGCTGCTGGAGCTGAATGGGAGCTGAGCGGGAGCTGCTGGGGCAAATGGGATGTACTGGAGCTGAATGGGAGCTGAGCGGGAGCTGCTGGGGCAAATGGGATGTACTGGAGCTGAATGGGAGCTGAGCGGGAGCTGCTGGGGCAAATGGGATGTACTGGAGCTGAATGGGAGCTGAGCGGGAGCTGCTGGGGCAAATGGGATGTACTGGAGCTGAATGGGAGCTGAGCGGGAGCTGCTGGGGCAAATGGGATGTACTGGAGCTGAATGGGAGCTGAGCGGGAGCTGCTGGGGCAAATGGGATGTACTGGAGCTGAATGGGAGCTGAGCGGGAGCTGCTGGGGCAAATGGGATGTACTGGAGCTGAATGGGAGCTGAGCGGGAGCTGCTGGGGCAAATGGGATGTACTGGAGCTGAATGGGAGCTGAGCGGGAGCTGCTGGGGCAAATGGGATGTACTGGAGCTGAATGGGAGCTGAGCGGGAGCTGCTGGGGCAAATGGGATGTACTGGAGCTGAATGGGAGCTGAGCGGGAGCTGCTGGGGCAAATGGGATGTACTGGAGCTGAATGGGAGCTGAGCGGGAGCTGCTGGGGCAAATGGGATGTACTGGGGCGAATGGGAGCTGAGCAGGAGCTGCTGGGGCAAATGGGAGCTCAACAGGAGCTGCAGGGTAAATGTGAGGTGCCAGGGCAAATCGGAGCTGTGGGGGTAAACAGGAGTTGAACAGGAGCTGCTGGGGCAACTGGGATGTGCTGGGGCAAATGGGAGCCAAGTGGGGACTGGGAACTGCTGGGGTGACTGGGAGCTGCCCAGGTGACGTGGATGTGGACATACCAGGATGACCGGAGGCTGCTGGGGTGACTGGGAGGTACTGGGGACAAGTGGGCGCTACTGGGGTAGATGGGAGCTGCCCAGGTGAATGGGAGTTTCTGGGGCGACTGGAAGCTGCTAGGGTGACTCGGAGCTGAGTGGGAGCTGCTGAGGCGAACGGAAGGTACTGGGGCGACTGGGAGCTACTGGGGCAACTGGGAGCTGCACTGGCTCTCGCACTGCTCACGGCTTCTGTGGCACCTGCAGCGCTGCCGACAAAGCCCGGCTGGCGTACGCCATCGCTGCCGACCACGGCTGCGTCTGGGACATGAAGTTCTGCCCCAGTGGCGCCTGGGAGCCCCCCAGCACCTCCAGGAAGGTAGGTTGTGCCGTGGTGGGGGGTAGATCCCAGCTCCGTGCCGGGGCTCCGTGCCGTGGCCGAAGCACGGAGCTGCGGCGTGGCGGCCGCTGACTCCACGTGTCGCCCGCAGCACCCGCAGATGAGCCGGCTGGGGCTGCTGGCCGCGGCGTTCTCGGACGGCAGCGTGGGGCTGTACGCGCTGCCGCACCCCGGCGCTCTGCGGTGCGCCCAGGCAACCCAGGTAAAAGGTAGGAAGAGCCGCGTCCTGGCCCTCTGCCCCCGCCCACCGCAGCGGCGTGGGGGCACGCGGGCACCGGGGCTGGGGACCCCGCTGTGCTGTGGGACTGGGATTGGCCGTGGGGCTGGGGACCCTCCATCTGTGCCGGGGGGACCCCGCTGTGCCGTGGGGCTGGGGTCAGCCGTGGGGCTGCCATGCTTCCCGCTGTGCCGTGGGGCTGGGGCGCGGCGGTGGGGACGGGATTGGCCCTAGGACTGGGGACCCTCTGCCCACACGGGAGGGACTGTGATCAGCTGTGGGGCTGGAGTCGGCCGTGAGGCTGTGGGGCTACGACTGGTCACGGGGCTGCCCCACTTCCCGCTGTGTTGTGGGGTTGGGCTGGGCCATGTGCCTGCCCTGACCCCGCTCCCCTCTCCCCTAGATGGGACTCCCCCAAAACATCTCATCTGCAAGGTCAGTGTTCCCCCCTCCCCACACTGCCCCGGGGCTGGCGCTGGGAGAAGTGGGAGCCGGGGCTCCCGTTGTGTTGGGGTGCGGGCGGTCAAGCCGTGCCCCCAGACCCGGGTGTCCCCGGGCTCGGGGGCCGCAGCCGATGTCCGTGCGTTGGGGATGCAGGTGCAGAGCGTGGCCAGGCTGCAGGTGGGCTCGGTGCAGGCCGGGAGCGCCTCGGAGTGTGGGCAGTGCTTCAGCCTCTCCTGGATGCCCTCCAGGCCCCACAGCACCCTGGCGGCCGGGTTTTATGATGGTGAGCGCGCGGTGAGGGGGAACGGCTCTCACCTGGCGGCCCTCACCTGGCAGCGGCGCGCGGAGCCGTGCGCTCCTTTGGCCAAGGGTGGAAATCAGGGAACTGGGGCACCTGGAGGTGGAAACTGAGGGGAGGGTGCAGGAATCGGGGAGTCTGGGACAGAAATGAAGGGTCCTGGGGCAGAAAACGGAGAGCCGGGGGTGGGAACTGGAGGGCCTTGAGTGGGAGTGGGGAGGTGGGAGCAGGAATTGCAGAGCCTGGGGCAGGGCAGGGAATGTGGGGCTGGGGGATGGAATTGGGGAGCCTGAGAGGGGAACTGCGGGGCTGGCGGCTGGAATTGGGGAGCGTGGAAGGGGGAACTGGGGAGGCTGGGGCACAAATTCAGGAACCTGGAGAATAAATTAAGGGATCTGGGGCAGTAATTGGGGTGTCTGGGGCTGGAACTGAGGAACCTGCGACAGAAATGAACGGCCCTGGGGCAGAAAGGCCCCAGTCCCGGCGCGGCCGCAGGGCTCCTCACGGCCGCGGGGCTCCTCCCGCAGGCACCGTGGCCATCTGGAACCTGCTGAGCAAGTCCCTGCTGCAGCGCGTGTGCCAGCCCGACGGCTCCCTCAAGCTCTACCCGTTCCGGTGCTTCCAGGCCCACGACCACACTGTGCGGAGCATCGAGTGGTGCAAGGCCAACAGGTACAGGCAGGGCTAGGGTGGGTTGGGATTGGTGTAGGGGCTGGGGAGGCCCTGGCCCAGGTTTCCCAGAGCAGTGGTGGCTGCCCCATCCCTGGACATGTTCCAGGTCAGGTTGGATAGGGTTTGGAGCCCCCTGATCCAGTGGGAGGTGTCCCTGCCCATGGCAGGGGGTGGAATTGGATCTTTGAGGTTCTTTCACACAAAAAACATTCAATGGTCTATTGGATCCCTTCCCACCCAAACCAGCCCGTGAATCCACATCCCTCAGAGGCACCGCAGAGGCTGGGCTGGGCTCTCTGGGGTGCGGGAGCCGCCCTGACCGCACCGCGGTCTCAGTGCTGCCTTTCTCCTGGTTCTCAGCAACTTCCTGGTCACGGCAGGGAGCGATCGGAAGATCAAGTTCTGGGACCTGCGGCGGCTCTATGAGCCCATCAACAGCATCAAGCGGTTCCTCAGCACCGAGGTGGCTTGGCTGCTGCCCTACAATGGCGTCACGGTGGCCCACGACAACTGCTACGCCTCGTGAGTGCTGGGGCCGGGTCTGGCCTCCTCCTTGGGGTCCCCCAGAATCCTTGGGGCTCCCTCTGGCCTCTCTGTCCTGGTGCGTGCTGGCTCTGCTCGTGCCAGAGCTGCGCAGTGCTGGGGCTCCATCCCAGGGCACAAAGAAGGTGGGCATGGGCAGGATGAGACCCTGGAGCTGGACAGCCAGGTTCCTGCGTGTTCCTGGGCTGACAGAGGCTGGCAGAAGGGTTCTGGGCTCTTGGAGTGTTCTTGGGGCTGTGAGATGCTGGTGGAGCGAGAGCAGCCCCCCCAGATCCACCCCTGGGGAGGTGGGGCTGCTACTTGGCCAGCAGGGTCTCGGGAGCTCTGTCCTTACCTGTTCCCTCCCTGTTACAGTTATGGTCTCTGCGGGATCCACTACATCGACGCGGGGTACCTGGGCTTCAAGGCGTATTTCGTGGCCCCTCGCAAGGGCACCGTGTGGGTAATGTTGGAGGGGGGGGCACAGCCCCAAAGTTGGTGTCAGCTGGGCCCCACAGCTCATGGGGTGGTGACACCCGTTGTGTGGCTCCAGGGGTTGCTCTGCTCTGGGGGAAGGATGGAGATGATCCAAGGGCTGGAGCACCACTGCTGTGAGGACAGGCTGGGACAGTTAGGGTTGTCCAGCCTGGAGAAGAGAAGGCTGTGGGGAGACCTTAGAGCAGCCTCCCAGTGCTGAAAGGGGCTCCAGGAAAAGCTGGGGAGGGGCTCTGGATCAGGGAGTGCAGGGACAGGACGAGGGGAAGGGTTTTGGGGTGAAGAGGGGAGACTGAGATGAGATCTTGAGGAGAAATGTTTTGGTGTGAGGGTGGGGAGGCCCTGGCCCAGGTTTCCCAGAGCAGTGGTGGCTGCCCCGTCCTTGGAGGTGTTGAAGGCCAGGTTGGATGGGGCTTGGAGCCCCCTGATCCAGTGGGAGGTGTCCCTGCCCGTGGAAGGGGGTGGGACTGGGTGGGCTTTGAGGTCCCTTCCCACCCAAACCATTCCATGATTCTTCCATGAGCACCCTCTGCCCCTCAGACAAGGGCCCATGGCTGCCAGGTGAGGTTCTGTCCTTGCTTGCATCTGAGCTGGCTGCACTTCCAAGTCCATCCCTCCCTGGAGGTTGCCCAGGGTGGACGATGGTGGTGCCGCTGCCCGGCTGGGGTTGGGGGGGAGCCCGTGTGGACCCTGCACCCCAGGGCCAACTCTCCCTGCAGAGCATCTCTGGCTCGGACTGGCTGAACACGGTGGCCGCGGGGGACGTCACCGGCGAGCTGGTGGCTGCGGTGCTGCCCGACCTGGCCATCAACCCCCTCAACGTCAAGCGCTCCTCGGACCGCAGATTTGTAAGAGATGTCACCTGTCTGTTGGACTGGGCAGGGTGGGAGCGTGGTCCTGAGTTCTGGGAGGAGCGTCCTGAGCTGGGCACGATGGCTCTGTGGCCCCACATGTGTGTGTGTGCTGATGTGTCCAGCCTGGAGAGGAGAAGGCTCCGGGGAGACCTTAGAGCAGCCTCCCAGTGCTGAAAGGGGCTCCAGGAAAGCTGGGGAGGGGCTCTGGATCAGGGAGCGCAGGGACAGGATGAGGGGAAGGGTTTGGAGCTGCAAGAGGGGAGATGGAGATGAGATCTTGGGGAGAAATGTTTTGGTGTGAGGGTGGGGAGGCCCTGGCCCAGGTTTCCCAGAGCAGTGGTGGCTGCCCCATCCCTGGAGGTGTTGAAGGCCAGGTTGAACGGGACTTGGGATCCCCCTGATGCAGGGGGAGGTGTCCCTGCCCATGGCAGGGGGGTGGGACTGGCTGGGCTTTGAGGTCTCTTCCCACCCAAAATATCCATGGTTCCATGTGTCGTGTCTGTGTCTGCCCTCCCCTCCCGAGGGGCTGTGCGGTCAGGAGGGGCGATGGTGGCACCATCAGCCCTGGGGTGGCACCTTCAGAGTGGGCTCAGCCGTGTTTGCCCCGCGCCTTTACTGCAGCCCTTCTGGTCCCCAGCCCCACCATGCCGTGGGGCAGGGGGCCTGTTTGGGGGGCAGGGGTCCCCCACCCTGCCCTCACCCCTTCTCGCCCACAGCCGGTCTACAAAGCGGATCTGCTGCCCTGCCACCCCGACGACCCTGAGGGCGCTGAGCCCGTGCTGCCCCGGACCAGGAGCTATGGCCAGATGGTGGCCAAGAGCTACATCCGATACCGGGACACGGACCTGGTACGGGGGTGTGGGGACTGCTGTGGGTGGGACCCATGGGAGAGGGGTCATGGGGGGCCGTGGAGTGGGTCCTGATCACTGTGGGGAGGGGGATGGCTCCAGTGCAGCCAGGCCCCCGATGCTTGTGGCACAGCAGCTCAGGGTGTGCTTCCCACTGCGTTGTCAACTCCCACAGCGCAGCTTCCAGAACTTTCCACGCCGGGAGCCCATGCGGCGCATGCACGCGCAGGAGGCGAGGGCGGAGCTCAGTCTCGACCGCCTGCAGCTCGAGGCACTGCATAAGGTGAGGGGCTGCCACCAAGCCCCACGCAGGCGGGGTCCCTCGTGGGGTCCCTGTGAGGATGCTGGGTGCCTGGGTCCCGGGGGTACCTGCTGCATGCTGAGATCCCTTCTGGGATGCTGGGATCAGGGGTCACTCTTGGATGCTGGGGTTCCTGCTGGGGTCCCGTCTGGGATGCTGGGGTTGGTGGTCCGTGTTGGGGTGCTATCTGGGGACCCTATGAGGATGCAGGGGTGCCTGTGGGGGTGCTGGGGTCCCAGTTGGGGTCCTGGTGCCTTGCCCGCTCCCTGCCTCACCATTCTCACCCCGCAGGTGCGGTTCAGCCCCAACCTGGCATCACGGGGGTGGCTGCTGTCGGGGGGACAGGCGGGCATCGTGCGGGCGCATTTCCTGGCGGGGCTCGCCTGTGCCGTCAGCCCCGAGCAGCACCTGCAGCGCCACGACCACTGCAGCAACGATGACAGTGGCAGCCGCAGCCCCGCCACGTGCTCCCCACCGCCACCAGAGTAGCACCCCGTGACCCTGGGCCTTTTCTGCTCTGGTGCTGCGCCCCACATCCTGGTGCTGCACCCTGCATCCCCGGGCTGCACCCCACAGCCCTGCGGTTGCGCCCCACATCCTTGGGGCTGTGCCCCATGTTCTTGAGCTCTGCGCCCCAGATCCTGGGGCTGTGCCTGCATCCCTTGAGCTGCACCCTGGATCCCTGGGGCTGTGCCTGCATCCCTGGAGCTGCGCCCCAGGTCCTTGGAGATGTGCCCTGCATCCCTGAAGCTGTGCCCGCATCCCTGGAGCTGCACCCTGCGTGCCTGGAGCTGTGTCTACATCCCTGGGGCTACACCCTGGGTCCCTGGAGCTGCACCCCACATCCCTGTTGCTGCGCCCACATCCTGGAGCTCATGCCTCATGTCCCTGCTCTTGGGGTGCTCAGGACCCCCTTGGGGTGCGACTGCTGCTCCTGAGGTGCTCAGGACCCCCTTCTTTGTGCCCTTTCCCACGCCTCTGGGCACAACTGCTGCTTCCAGCATCCTGTGGTGCTTTGGACCCCCCTCCTCGTGCTCTGCACCCTCAAAGGACTCTGGCGGTGTTGGGGCTGAGCTGTCGGGGGGGGGGGCAGTGGGGCAGTGCGAGGCCCTGGGCTGTCGCATGGGGCAACCCCCCGTCTGCCCCACACGTGTGGGGCTGTGTTCGGTCTGCACCCCTCACGCCTCGTGGGGGGCCGGGGCGCCCCAAGTTGCTCACATTGAGCCGGAGTTCACTGGGCAGTAAAGGTGTTGGTTTGGTACTGCCTGGCGTTAATCTCGGGGTCCCTAGCTGGTCCCCCCTCCTCAGTCCCCTCTCTGCTGCCCAAGGCGCTGCTCGCCAGGGCGGGGCTGGACCGGGGGGATGCCCAGAGGGGGTTCTGGGCGGGGGGGGCGTGTCCGTGTAAGGAAGGGGCGTGGCTTCGCGGGATTGGGGGACCGTATGGAAAGGTGGCGTGGCCTCGAGGGACTGGATGCTTGTCGGGCCGGTGAGGGGGCGTGGCCTTGCCCGTCCCGGCAGCCCCCGCTCCGTTCCCACCAGCAGGGGAACTGACCCAGCGGGGAGGCTGGGCCGGGGTCGTGACGTCACAGGAAAGGGGGCGTGACCTCGCGGAGCGCATAGCGTGGCCGTGAAAGGAAGGGGCGCGTCCCTGGGGGGCTGATCCGGATGGGGGCGGGGCCGAATGGAAGGGGCGGGGCTAGAGACGTCCGCGTGGAGGGGCGTGGCTAGCTGTGAAGGAGCCGTCTCCGCGCGGAGGAGGGGGTGTGGCCGTATGCGTAGGGGGCGTGTCCTAATGGGCCCGTAAGCTTCGTCCGGCCAGGGAGGGGGCGTGGTCATAAGGAACGGGGCGTGGCCTCGTGGGGCAGGGGTTTGTACAACCGGGGAATGGGGTGTGGCCTCGAGGGAGGGGGCGTGGTCTCGCCGGAAAGCGCGTTCGTGCGGGAAGGGGGCGTGGCCTCGTGGGCTTTGTTCGGTCGGCGGAGGGGGCGTGGCCTCCCGGGACTGGATGCCGGCCCGGCCGGCGGAGGGGGCGTGGCCTCGCCCATCCCGGCAGCCCCCGCTCCGGTCCCGGCCCCTTCTCGTCCCGTTCCCGCAGCCCCGCTCCCGCCCGGGCGATGTCGGCGGCGGGCGCGGAGCCGCGCTGGGCCTCGGGGAGCCCCGGGGCGGGCCCGGTACCGCTGTCGCCGCTGCTGAGCCAGCTGCCGGTGTCCCGGTCCCCGCGGCGCCGCGCCCCGAGCCAGTGCAAGCCCGAGCCGCCGCTGCTGCGCACCAGCACCAGGACCATCTACACCGCCGGGCGGCCGCCCTGGTACAGCGAGACCGGCGCCCCCGTGGACGAGGCGTTCGTCATCGGTCAGCGAGGGGGTGGATAGGACGGGGTTGGGAATGGGATTTGGAAGGGATGGGGAAGGGGTAAGGGTGGGATCGGAGCCGAAGAAGGGGTAAGGATGGGATCGGAGCTGGGGAAGGGGTAAGGATGGGATCGGAGCCGGGGAAGGGGTAAGGATGGGATCGGAGCCGGGGAAGGGGTAAGGATGGGATCGGAGCCGGGGAAGGGGTAAGGGTGGGATCGGAGCCGGGGAAGGGGTAAGGGTGGGATCGGAGCCGGGGAAGGGGTAAGGGTGGGAACGGAGCCTGGGAAGGGGTAAGGATGGGATCGGAGCCGAGGAAGGGGACGGGGTGAGATGAAGCTGCAGCAGGGATAGGGATAGAGAAGGGGAAGGTGTGTGGTGGGGAGGGGGATAGGGAAGAGATTGGAAAGGGATTTGGCCACCCTGGTACAGCGAGCCCGTGGATGAGGCCTTCATCGTTGGTCGGCGCAGGGGAGGGGATGGGGAAGAGCATGGGAAAAGGAGGAGGAAGGCATGGGGCAGAGATCAGAGCTAGGGAAGGGATGGAGCTGCCCCGGCGAGACCAGGACGCCTGTGGATGAGGCCTTCGTCATCAATCAGCGCCAGGAGAACTGGGAATAGGATGGGATCAGAGCTGGGGAAGGGAAGGGCAAGGGGAAGGGATCAGGATGGGGCTGGGATTGGAGCTGGAACAGGGATGGGGAAGAGGGGGTATGGGAGTGCCCATGGATGAGGCCTTAGTCTTTAGTCAGAGCCAGGGGGACAGGGATGGGGCTGGGATTGGAGCTGGGACAGAGATGAGATGGCATTGGAGCTAGGGAGGAGATGGGGATGGGGAAGCAATGGTGCCAGAATGCGGTGGAATGGAGCTAGGGTTGAAGGTAGGGAAGAGATGGGGCTGGGATGAGGCCAGGATGGGATGAGAGATTGAGAATGGAGGGGCTGGAATTGGGGCTGGGAAAGAGATGGGTCTGGGATCATAGCTGGAGCTGGAGTCAAAAAAATTATGGAACCGGGCCCTGAGCTGCAGCCAGGGAAGCGATGGGGACAGAGCCAGAACTGGGGCTGGGATGGAGCTCTGGCTGGTGCATCCATGTCCAGCGCCTGCTTGTGTAGGGCTGTGCGGTGGCAGCGCCTCGGGCAAGACGACGGTGGCGAGGCGGATTATCGAGGCACTGGATGTGCCCTGGGTTGTGCTGCTCTCCATGGACTCGTTCTACAAGGTGAGGGCAGGGGGGCTGGCGTGGTGCTGGGCAGAGCTGATGCCAGATCTGGAGGGTCCCATGTGGTGCTGAGCAGTGATGTGCCAGTGGGTCCGAGGGAGCTGGTGCGGTTCTGAGCAATGTCAGTGCCCAGGGACTCAATGCAATGCTGAGTGTGGTCCTGAGTGGTGCCTGTGAGTCCAGGAGGGCCAGAGCAATGCTGAGTGGTGCTGGATCTGGGCCAGTTTGGTGCTGATCTTTGCCAGTTTGGTGCTGAGCATTGCTGGTCCCAGCGGGTCCAGGACTGCCAGTTTTGTGCTGAGCGTTGCTGGATCTGGGCTAGTTGGTGCTGAGTGGTGCTGATGGAGCCAGATTGGTGCTTTATCTGGGCCAGTTTGGTGTTGAGTGGTGCCGATTTGGTGCCAGCACGTCCAGAATGGCCAATGTGGTGCTGAGCGGTGCCAGATCTGGTTCAGTTTGGTGCTGGTCAGTGCCAGATGCGGCCCGTGTGGTGCTGAGTGGGCGGTGCTGCAGGTGCTGGATGAGGGGCAGCAGGCGTTGGCCGCACGCAGCGACTACAATTTCGACCACCCCGACGCCTTCGACTTTGAGCTCCTGGTGAGCGTCCTGCGCAAGCTCAAGAAGGGCAAGAGCGTCAAAGTGCCCGTCTACGACTTCACCACCCACAGCCGGCGCCGAGAGTGGGTGCGTGGGAGGCTGGGGGGCAGAGGGGGGAGCCCCAGGAATGGGAGGGGCTGGGGGGAGAGTCCCAGGAATGGGGTGAGGCAGGGAGAGCCCTGAGAATGGGGGGGTTGGGGGGGTGACACCCAGGAAGGAGGGGAGCTCAGGGAAGAGCCCCAGGAATTCAGGGGGTTTGGGGGGAGAGACTCGGGAATGGGGAGGGGTGTCTGGGGGGAGAGCCCTGGGAATGGAGGGTGTTGGGGCAAGAGCCTCAGGAATGGGGGGGGAACTGGGAGGCTGGGGGAGTGCCCCGGGAATGGAGGGGGTGGGGGGGGTGTCACTGGGAGGATAGCTCCAGAAATGAGGGGTGCTGGAGGGAGAGCCCTGGCAATGAGGGAGGGCTGGGGGACTGGGGGGGAGCTCCAGGAATGGGGTGGAGGAGGGTCTGGGAGCCATGGGGAGTACCCTGGGAATGGGGGAACACCTGGGGGACAGAGAGAGGGGCACGGGGGGCTGTGGGGAGAGCCCTGAGAATGGGGAGATGCATGTGTGGTGGGGGCTGTGGGGCAGAGGGAGAGGTTGGGGCCATGGGGTGCAGGAGGGTCAGGCTGGGGGCCTGGGGGGACAGAGGCAGGGGGGGAGCACAGATGGATGTGGACATGGGGGCTGGGGGGGGGTCAAAGTGGGGGTCCTGGATCCATGCGGGGGGCAGGAGAAGGAGGGGGTGTGCAGGGTGTGTGGGTCGGTGTTGGCGCTGCCATGGGATGCGAGCGGCTACCCTGCGCCTGCAGAAGACGGTGTATGGGGCCAACGTCATCGTGTTCGAGGGTATCTTGGCCTTCGCCAACAAGGAGCTGCTGAAGGTAGGGGGGCTGGGGGGTGGGAGGCCGGGGGAGTGCCCCCTGTCCTGTGCAACATCACAGCGCTGCCATGGAATCATGGAATTGTTGGGTTGGGAAAGAGCTTTGAGGTCATCACGTCCAACCATCACTGAGCACCACGTCCACACGGATTTGAACCCCTCCAGGAACGGGGTCTCCACCACTGCCCTGGGCTGCCTCTGCCAGGGCTTCACCACTCTTTCCATGAAGGAATTGTTCCCAATCTAAACCTCCCCTGGAGCAACTTGAGGCCATTTCCTCTCATCCCATCCCTTGGGAGCAGAGCCCAAGCCCCCCTGGCTCCACCCTCCTCTCCAGGAGCTGCAGAGAGCCAGGAGGTCTCCCCTCAGCCTCCTCTTCTCCAGCCCAAACCCCCCCAGGGCCCTCAGCCGCTCCCACAGCCCCTGTTCTCCAGACCCTTCCCCAGCTCCGCTCCCTTCTCCAGACGCGCTCCAGCCCCTCCAGGGCTTTCTTGGAGGGAGGGGCCCAACCCTGAGCCCAGCATTGGAGGTGCTGAGTGCAGGGGGACCATCCCTGCCCTGCTCCTGCTGCCACCCCAGGGCTGAGCCAAGCCAGGGTGCTGGGGACCTTCTTGCCCCCCTGGGCCACTGCTGCCTCCTGTTCAGCCGCTGTCCAGCAGCACCCCCAGGGCCTTTGCCTTGGGGCACCTTTCCAGCCCCTCTTCCCCAAGCCTGGAGCTGCAGGGGGTACTGGGACCCAAGGGCAGGACCCAGCACCTGGCCTCGTTGAACCCCATCCCATTGGTCTCATCCCATGGATCCAGCCTGGCCAGGTCCCTCTGCAGCCCCTTCCTGCCCTCCAGCCCATGGATCCAGCCTGGCCAGGTCCCTCTGCAGACCCTTCCTGCCCTCCAGCCCATGGATCCAGCCTGGCCAGGTCCCTCTGCAGACCCTTCCTGCCCCCCAGCAGACCCCCATTCCCTGGTGTCACCTGCACAGAGTGGTCG
This sequence comes from Tapera naevia, assembly GCA_033556795.1. Taxonomy (NCBI): domain Eukaryota; kingdom Metazoa; phylum Chordata; class Aves; order Cuculiformes; family Neomorphidae; genus Tapera; species Tapera naevia. Next base: position 56,516 of record JAUMJJ010000525.1, on the reverse strand, counting down.
CACCTGGCCGTGCCGCGGGCGATGGGGAGGAGGCAGGGGCTGTGTGGTGGGTGCTCACCCCTCCCAGTTTTTCAGCTCCTGGACATGAAGGTGTTTGTGGACACGGACTCAGACATCCGGCTGGTGCGGCGGCTGCAGCGCGACATCATGGAGCGCGGGCGCGACGTCGTGGGTGTCATCAAGCAGTACCACAAGTTCGTCAAGCCGGCCTTCGAGCAGTACATCGAGCCCACCGTGCAGGTGGCCGACATCGTGGTGCCCCGCGGTGAGGCTGCGCGGCACCGGCAGTGCCTGGAGCGCCGGGGGGTGGGCGCGGGCCAGCGCCTCTGACCCCACTCTCCCACCAGGTGGAGAGAATTTCGTGGCCCTGGATCTCATCGTGCAGCACGTGCACAGCCAGTTGGAGAAGGTGAGGAGGGGGGCTTGATCCAGGTGATCTGGGGCTGTGGGAGGCAGGGAGGAAGAGAGGGAGGAGGGAAGGGAAGAGGAGGAAAAGGAGAAGGGGGAGGAGGAGGGAGGAGGACGAAGGAGAAGGAGGAAGAAGGAGGTGGAGGAGGGAGGAGGAGGAGGAGTGAGTAAGAAGGAGATGGAGGATGGAGGGGGGAAGAGAAGGGAGGGGAGGAGGAGGGAGAAGGAAGGAGGAGAAAAGGAAGGAGGGGGAGGAGAAGGAAAGGGGGAGGAGAAGGAAGGGGAAGGGAGAAGGAGAAGGGAGAAAGGAGGGGGAGGAAGGAAAAGGAAGGGAGAAGGGAGGAAGGAAAAGGAGGAGCAAAGAGGAGAAGGATAAGGAAGAAGGGAAGAGGAGAAAGAGAAGGAGAAGGAAGGGGGCTCTGCACGCAGAGGGAAGGATGTCTCCTCACAGCCAGTGCTCCCAGAGCACCAGAGGCTCTCGCTGTCCCCTCTCCAATTACAAAGCACTTGGTGCAGATTTTGGGGTGCAGTGGGGAAACGGGGATGGATCCGGGTGCAGGGAACACCGGGCACTCGCGCTCCAGCCTCGCCTTACTCAGTCCCTGCAGTGCCCGAGGTCTCGACTGTGCCCCCCTCACCCTGGCTGCGCTGCTCTTGGGGAGTCTGGAGCTGCTCTGGGGATGTCTGGGCTGCTCTGGGGGGAGGAGTCTGGAGCTGCTCAGGGGGAGGGATCTGGAGCTGCTCTTGGAGGGGAGTCTGGAGGTGCTCGGGGGGGGTCTGCGCTGCTCTTGGGGGTGTCTGGAGCTGCTCTGGGGATGTCTGGGCTGCTCTGGGGGGAGGAGTCTGGAGCTGCTCAGGGGGTTGTCTGGCTGCTCGAGGGGGCGGGCCTGGAGCTGCTCTTGGGGGGTTCCGGAGTTGCTGGAGGAGTCTGGAGCTGCTCTTGAGGGGGAGTCTGGAGGTGCTCGGCGGGGGGGGATCTGGAGGTGCTCGGGGGGGTCTGGGCTGCTCTTGGGGGTGTCTGGAGGTGCTCGGGGGGGGTCCGGAGGTGTTCTGGGGCGGTCCGGAGGTGTTTTGGGGCGGTCCAGACCTACTCTTGGGGGTCCGGAGCTGCTCTGGAGGGTCCTGGGCTGCTTGCGGGGGCACTGTGTCTGCTCTCGTGGGTCCAGGGCCGCTCTCAGGGGGGCTGGAGCTGCTTTTGGGGGTCTGAGGCAGCTTTTGGTGGTGGTTTGGGGCCACTCTCAGGGGTCCAGGGTCACTCCTGGGGGTCATGGGTCACTCAGGGGGGTCTATGCCTCCCCCCCAGGGCACCATCCCTGCCCCCTGCACTGACTGGGGCTCCTTTTTTTCCCTTCATTCCACCGCGGATGGTTCTGCTCCGCCCCCAGCGCGAGATCACAGTCAGGTACGTGGGGACCCTCCCAGTCCACGCAGCACCCGCTCTGCTCCACTCCCAGTTCTCCCAGTACCCGATCTGCTCCCCTCACAGTCTGCGCTGGTCCTGCTCCTTTCCGGAGATGCTTCTCCCGTGGGATCGGTGCCCCGGGCCAGCCCCCGACCCTGGCACGCGATGTCGGCACCGGCGGAGTTGTCCTGGCGGCTCCAGCCCCATCCCGACGGGGCGCAGCCGGGCGATCCCGGAGCCGCCGCTCCCGCTCCGCGGGCGCCGGGCGAGGCTTGCACCGGGGCTGCCGAGAGCTGGATTTGGGTTTGGGGAGGTTTGCCCTGGTTTTGGGGCGGGGGGGGACGGTGCTGCTTTGGGATCTTGTACCCACGGGGCATCCCGAGGGTCCCGGCGGTGCCCGGCCCTGTGCTGGGGATCTCGGGCCGCTGCGGGGCTCCGGGAGGGGGCTCCGCCTGCCTGTCCCGGCTCTGAGCGCTTGCTCCCCCCACCCCCGCACAGGGCGGCCCTGGCCTCTGCCCACCAGGGGCAGCCGCTGCCGACAACGCTGAGTGTCCTGGAGAGCACGCCGCAGGTGCGAGGCATGCACACCATCATCAGGTACCAGCTGCAGCCCCTGCCCCTCTGCCCACCGCCACAAACCCGGGAGGAGCTCCCCCCCTCCGCCTTTGGGCTCCGCCTGGAGGTGTTATCTTGGAGTAGAATCATATAATGGTTTGGGTGGGAAGGGACCACAAAGCCCACCCAGTCCCACCCACTGCCATGGGCAGGGACACCTCCTGCTGGATCAGGGGGCTCCAAGCCCCATCCAACCTGGCCTGGGACACCTCCAGGGATGGGGCAGAACTGCAGAGTGGAGCTGCTCCAGCCTCCCAGCACCTTTTGGTGACACCACCTTGGCACATAGAATAGAATCATGGAATTGTTGAGGTTGGAAAAGCCCTCCAAGTGCATCCAGACCAACCGTCACACCAGCCCCACCGTGACCACAAAACTCTATCCCTGAGTACCACATCCACACGGATTTGAACCCCTCTGGGAATGCAGACTCCATCCGCCTGGGCTGCCTCTGCCAGGGCTTCACCACTCTTTCCATGAAGGAATTTTTCTCAATCTCCAATCTAAACCTCCCCTGGAACAACTCAAGGCCATTTCATCCCATCCCTGGGGAGCAGAGCCCAACCCCCACCTGGCTCCAACCTCCTCTCCAGGAGCTGCAGAGAGCCAGGAGGTCTCTCCTCAGCCTCCTCTTCTCCAGCCCAAACCCCCCCAGGGCCCTCAGCCGCTCCCACAGCCCCTGTTCTCCAGACCCTTCCCCAGCTCCGCTCCCTTCTCCAGACACGCTCCTGCCCCTCTAGGGCTTTCTTGGAGGGAGGGGCCCAACCCTGAGCCCAGGATTGGAGGTGCTGAGTGCAGGGGGCCCATCCCTGCCCTGCTCCTGCTGCCACCCCAGGGCTGAGCCAAGCCAGGGTGCTGGGAGCCTTCTTGCCCCCCTGGGCCACTGCTGCCTCCTGTTCAGCTGCTGTCGAGCAGCACCCTCAGGGCCTTTGCCTTGGGGCAGCTTTCCAGCCCCTCTTCCCCAAGCCTGGAGCTGCAGGGGGTGCTGGGACCCAAGGTGCTGGACTTTTCCACTCATTCCATATTCTCATTCCCTAATGCTGCTCCTTTTTCCTGGGTGACAGTGAGGTCCGTGCAGGGTCGGGATCTGAAACCTGTGGCACCGCTGAGACGTTCCCCGTTGCTGTGCTGGGCTGTGGAGCAGCCGGGGATGCTCTGCTCGCACCAGGGCTGCTGGCACCCGCGTGCCAGGGTGGAGGATGCGGCCTCTGGACCTCCGCAGGCTAGGTACCTCCTTGTGGGACACGTGGTCTGCTCCAGGCTCCTCCAGTGCCTCCTCCCTGCTGCAGCGCAGGCTCCAAAGGGAGTTCGGAGCAGTTAAAATGAGATGATGTAGCACCCTGTGCCAGGCAGAGCCCTGTGCCTGCGTCTGGAGCCCGTGTTCCCCATTGCCCTGAGGCTGTGGTGTTCTCGAAGGTCCAGCTGAGGGACTTCTGGAGCTGGAGCGACCACATTCCTTCATCATCTTCTTGTTTCACAGCTCTGAAAGTACCTTCTTTGTGGCCAGAGCCAATTTCTCCAGCTCCTCTGCTGGTTGTGAGCTCAGTGGAGGATGAAGGTGGAGGGAGATCCTGGAGAAACAGCTCATCCAGTGGCTGAGCAGGGTTTGCAAAAGCAGCTTTCCCTCATCCCGGGGTTAACACAGGGCTTTATGCACAGCCCGTCTGTCTCTACTCACAGAGGTCCTCGCACAGACCTTACCCCTACAGCTCCTGCTGTTCCCATGGGACTGCTGGCATGTGACACTGCCATCTGCTGCTCCAGGACCAACTGGAGCCCGGGCTGATCCATGAGCAGTGCCAAGGGGACATTTGGCCAGCCCTTCCTCAGCACAGGAGGGACATGGACCTGGTGGAGAGGGTCCAGAGGAGACCACGAACATGATTCGAGGGCTGGAGCCCCTCTGCTGTGAGGACAGGCTGGGAGAGTTGGGGTTGTCCAGCCTGGAGACAAGAAGGCTGTGGGGAAACCTTAGAGCAGCCTCCCAGGACTGAAAGGGGCTCCAGGAAAGCTGGGGAGGGACTCTGGATCAGATGGTGCAGGGACAGGATGAGGGGAAGGGTTTGAAGCAGAAAGAGGGGAGATTGAGATGAGATGTTGGGGAGAAATGTTTTGCTGTGAGGGTGGGGAGGCCCTGGCCCAGGTTTCCCAGAGCAGTGGTGGCTGCCCCATCCCTGGAGGTGTTGAGGGCCAGGTTGGATGGGGCTTGGATCTCCCTGATCCAGTGGGAGGTGTCCCTGCCCATAGCAGGGGGTGGGACTGTCTGGGCTCTGAGGTCCTTTGCCACCCACACCGTTCCATGATTCTCCGCCGGACGGCACCGCAGGCACCGGATCCTCATCCGTGGCTGCTGTTCCTGCCTTTGTCCTTGCCGTTTGTGTCCCTTTGTGTCTCTGGGAGTGCCGGCTCCGCTCCGCCTTCGTGTCACGGGTACCCGATACCCCCCTAATCGGCTTAGACTTTGGAGCCTGTCGGGCTGCGCGGACAGGGAGGGAGGGATCGGCCCCGCGGGCTGCGGTCGGAGTCCGGCGGCGCCGCCGATCCTGCTCTCCCATCGCGGCCCTGAGCGGCCGGGCTGCGGGGACGTGGACTTTGCCTCTTCCAGATGGCAGATGGAAAACACCACGTTTATGAGGGGCGTTGCCTTGGCCGCCAGCCTCCCCCGCAATCCCGCGGTGCCGTTGCTGGGATCTCGGGGCTGAGCAGCTCTCCTGGTGGGAAGCCCCTCTGCTCCGCACCGCAGGGTGGCCCCGGCTCCTGGCGCTCACAGGTGACAGCGGCAGCGCTCGCCCGTGTGACTGGAATCACTCGTGGTCTCCACGCAGCTCCCTCTGCTCCAGAGCTGCTCTTCCCCAAGCCTGGAGCTGCAGGGGTTGTTGTGTCCCAAAGAGCAGGTCAAGGCACTTGGCCTGGTTAAACCTCATCCCGTTGGCCTCAGCCCATGGATTCAGCCTGCCCAAGTCCCTCTGCAGACCCTTCCTGCCCTCCAACTGATGGATCCATGTCCAGATCCCTCTGCAGACCCTTCCTGCCCCCAGGCAAATTGATGCTCCCACCCAGCTCAGTGTCATCCTCTTTGCTCCTCCCGGGGACACAGGGAGGGTTCCCATCCCATGCTGATTTCCTTCTGGATGGTGTTTCTTCTATTTCTTGCTCCCCTCAGCCCTTCAGTAACTCCAGGTATTGCAGGACCCGCCTGGTCCTGGTGATTTCTCTCAGCCATGATGTTTCCCATTCCTGGTCTCTGCTATCCCAGCTGCTCCCAGGCTGTGCTCTGGTCCATTCTGCACTCCCAGAGCTGCTGTCCAGCCATGCCATGCTCTGTCCTGGACACCTCATGTTCTGTCCATGCTCCCCTGAGAGCGCCGTGCAAAACTCTTCCCCTTGCTCCTGAGTTTCCGTTCCCCAGGAGCCAACGGTGCTGCCTGACCTTCGGCTGTTCCTGGCACTGTTGTGGCTTCAAGATTTTTTCTGCTTGGTCAGTGTTTCCATCCAGAATCTCCATCCCTGCAGACCTTCCCAAAGGGGATCAGTGGTGATGGGAGGTGGAACCCAGAGCCAGTGATGCTCCACTCATGGTCCGGGTTGGATATGCATCCACACGGCTGTGCCGGGGTTGTGCTTGCTGCTCCTTTGTACGATTGGTGTTACTGGTTCTGCTGGTCCAGCCAGAGGACCCTGGGACTTCCTGTGTCCCAGAGGGATGAGCAGCACTCCTTGGCATCCTTTCCCTGTGTTGCACCTGCAGGATCTGCCACAGGCTGTGTCCCAGGAATGTGGTTTGGTAGTGGGCTGGTACAGTTGGACTCTGTGATCTCAAAGGTCTTTTCCAACCATGATTCACCAAGTGATTCCATGATTCCCCATGGACAGGCTAGAAGAGTTGGGGTTGTCCAGCCTGGAGAAGAGAAGGCTGTGGGGAGACCCTAGAGCAGCCTCCTAGTGCTGAAAGGGGCTCCAGGAAAGCTGGGGAGGGGCTCTTGATCAGAGAGTGCAGGGACAGGGTGAGGGGAATGGTTTGGAGCTGTAAGAGGGGAGACTGAGATGAGATCTTGGGGAGAAATGTTTTGGTGTGAGGGTGGGGAGGCCCTGGCCCAGGTTTCCCAGAGCAGTGGTGGCTGCCCCATCCCTGGAGGTGTTGAGGGCCAAGTTGGATGGGGCTTGGAGCCCCCTGATCCAGTGGGAGGTGTCCCTGCCCATGGCAGGGGTTGGGACTGAATGGGCTTTGAGGTCCTTTCCCAGCAAAACCATTCCATGATTTCTGGGGTCTGGATGTGTTTCTTGACCCCATGGTTCTCTCTCTAGACACCCCAATTTTTTTGGTGTTTCCCAAACCATTGCCGTTTGTACCCATCTCCTCCCTGGTTACCATCCTGCTGGCCTTCCTGGCTGCGGGATGGAGCAGGGACCCTGCTCCCATCTCACCCGGTGTCCTCTTTCCCCAGGAACAAGGACACAACCAGGGATGAGTTCATCTTCTACTCCAAGCGCCTGATGAGGCTGCTGATCGAGCACGCCCTCTCCTTCCTGCCCCTGAAGGTGAGCGCCTGCTCCGTGCGTGTGGCCACAGCTCCGGAGGCCCTGCGCCGTGCGGGCACCAGCTCTGCCCAAATTCCCTTCTTCCTGCAGTCGGTGACGGTGGAGACACCGCAGGGGACAACATATGAGGGGAAGCGTTTCCACAGACAGAGGGTGAGGCGTCGTCCCTGCCCCTTTCTCCCCATGGGCTGGGAGAACCTGGTGGCTCCCGTGTCCCATCCCAGCGCAGGCGCGCTGCTCAGTGGGACTCGTTCCCAGCTCCCGCAGTGCCAGAGCGGCCATGGCAATCTCCTGCCTTCCCCAGATCACCGGCGTGTCCATCCTGCGCGCCGGGGAGACCATGGAGCAGGCGCTGACGGCCGTGTGCAAGGACATCCGCCTGGGCAAGATCCTCATCCAGACCAACCACGACACCGGGGAGCCCGAGGTGGGCGGCGCCCGCGGCACAGGGCCTCGCAGTGCCGTGGGTTTGGTGACCAAACAACTCTTCTTCCTCCCCTCAGCTCCATTACCTACGCCTTCCCAAGGAGATCAGCGAGGACTACGTCATACTGATGGACAGCACCGTCTCCACCGGCGCCGCGGCCATGATGGCGGTACGCGTCCTGCTGGTGAGTGGCCAAGGTGCAGGCGTTGGGGCGAGGGCAGGCGGCTCTGCCGGCACTGGCCGCGCTGCCATGGCTCCGCATCCCGCAGGACCACGACGTGCAGGAGGACAGGATCTTCCTGCTGTCCCTGCTCATGGCCGAGATGGGTGTGCACTCCGTCGCCTACGCTTTCCCCCGCGTGCGCATCATCACCACTGCCGTGGACAAGCGGATCAACGAGGAATTCCACATCATCCCGGGCATCGGTGAGGGCCAGGCGAGCTGTGCCCAGCTTCCTGGGACGGTGTCCAGCCCCGGCACTGCGATCCGGTGCCCACAGAGGGCTGCTGGGAAGCGCTGGTGATGGTGCCGGTGCTGCTGTCACCTCATCCGGCCCCTTCACCCCTCAGGTAACTTTGGGGACCGATACTTCGGCACTGACGGTCCCTCTGCCTGGAGCGAGAGCGACGGCACTGGCTGCTGAGCCGGGGGGCGCGGGGGCCACCAGCCACGCTGGCCCCCGCGCCACCCCTGGGCCACGAGGGGCTCAGAGCCACTGGCCCGTGCCCATTGCCCGCAGCATGGACCACCCTGGATGTGATCCCTCGCTGCCCCCTGCTCCCCTCCCTGCTGGGATGCTGTGAGGCAGCTCCAGCATCCTGGGGGGAGCGGGGGTCTCCCCACACCTGGGGGGCTGCTCGCCCTCTTCCACATGGAGGAGGGGACAGGGTCCGGTCCCCGTGGCTCCTCCAGGCCTGGCTGAGCACCGGCCTGGCTTCCTGGCTGGAATCTTGCTGGAATCCATATTTATTTGTATTTATTGGGAGCAGCTGCCCCTGCTACCACAGGACTGGAAAACCATCAGGGATTGGGGCTCTGCTCAAGGAACCACCTTGGCCCCGCGATTCACACTCCATTGCCTCCGTGTCCGGCTGCACTCCGGGCTGTCTGTCCGTGCTCTGGTCTGTCTGTACGGCCTCATTCCGGGCTGTGCAGCTGCACTCCAGGCTGTCTGTCCAGATGCACTCCAGGCTGTCTGTCCGGATGCACTCCAGGCTCTGTCCAACCTCACTCCAGGCTATCTGTCCAGCTGCACTCTGGGCTGTCTGTCTGGCCTCACTCCAGGCTGTCTGTCTATCCACGCTCCAGGCTGGCTGCATAGCTGTGCTCTGGGCTGTCCAGCCACACTCTGGACTGTCTGTCTGTCTGTGCTCCAGGCTGTCTGTCCAGCCACACTCCAGGCTGGCTGGCTGGCTGCACTCCAGGCTGTCTGTCCAGCCACATTCCGTGCTGCCTGGCTGCACTCCAGGCTGCCTGTTTGTGCTCTGGGCTGTATGTCCGGCTGCACCCGGGCTGTCTGGGTAATGCCACCCCAGGGAACGGAGTGGGTCCCCGTGTCCGGTGTTCCTGGGGCACTGCCCCCCGTGTTGCTCAGGTGCTTGGAGCGGGCAGCGCGGGACCAGGAGCAGGGCTGGGGTCCCCCCTTTGCTGGCTGAAGGGGCCCTGTGCCCCCCACCCTGGCGCTGCCCCCTCCGCGCTGCCCCCCTCTGCCTTCGTTTTGTACCGCAATAAAGGAGCAGCGCGACCCGGTGCCTCGTCCGGCCTTGCTGCCGCCTCTGGGAGATGGGAGATGGGATAGGGAGTATGGAGTGTGGGGAGTGGGGAATGGGATATGGGGAGTGGGCTGAGGCTGCATCCTGGGGGAGTCACTGGGCGCAAGGAGTAATGGAGGGTGGTCAGGGTGACCCCTCATCCCAGGGTGCCGCATCCAGCCCTGCTGCCACTTCCAGGGATAAGATATGGGATAACGGGATATGGGGGAGCAGGAATGGGCAGGGGCTGCTGCCCAGCTTGGGGGGCAGCCGGGGTTGGGGGTGATGGGGAGGTGATTGAGGTGTCCCTGCATCCCCACCTGCTCAACAGGCGGAGTGGGTGATCGGGGTGTCCTGGGGTGCTAGGGGGGTGCTGAGGTGTCCCTATGTCCATGGGGGGCTGCAGTCTTGGTGTCCCCATGCCCCCATATCCCCAGGGTGTGGGGGCTCCACGCCCCCATTTCCCTGGGGGGTCCTGTCCTAGTGCCTCTGTGTCGCGGGGATCTGAGGTCCTGGTGTCCGGTGTCCCCGTGTCCTGAGGGGTCTCATCCTGGTGCTCCCGCTCCCCATGTCCCAGTGTTCCCAGGGCGGTAGTGATCCTGGTGACCCGGTGTCCTGGGAGTCGTGATAGTGGTGCCCCCTATTCCCAGTGTCCCCATTCCTGGTCCCTGGTGTCCCGGGAGGTGGCAATTCCGGTGTCTCAGTGCCCCTGTGTCCTGATGTCCCGGTGTCATTCCCTGTCTCCCAGTGAGCCCGTGTCCCGGTGTCCCGGGGCGGGGAAAGGGGATCCCGGTGCCTCTGTGTCCCAGTTTCCCAGTGTCCCCATTCCCTGTGACCCGGTGTCCCAGTGTCCCGGGAAGGCGGTGCCCTCAGTGCCCCCGGTGCCGGCGCGTGCGCTGCGGGGCCGCGGGGCGGGGCTGGGGCGGTTGGAGCAGCCGTTCCCGTTTGCCCCCCGCCCGGTCCCGGTCCCGGGGCGGTCGGAGTCCCCGTTTCCCCTCGCCGTTCCCGGGCGATGGCGGAGCCGGGGCGGGCGGCGCGGCGGCTCTCGCGGGCGGGGGAGAGCCTGTACCGGGTGCTGGGGGTGCGCAAGGGCTGCCCCCCCGAAGAGCTCCGGAGAGCCTACCGGTACGGGGGGGGGCAGGACCGGGGTAGGGGACCGGGGGACGATACAGGCACCGGGGGGATACTGGAGGGGCGGTCCGGGACGGAGGGGCTACCGAGGTGAGGGGTGGCTGTGGCGGAAAGGGATCGGCATCGGGGGGGGGCGGGGGGTGTCCTGACCGAGACCGGGGGAGCTACTGGGATGGGGGAGAGGCTAACGGCGGGGGGCGGTACCGGGACTGGGGGATCTGGGGCGGGAGAGGTGCCCGGTGCTGGAGCTGCGCCCCCCCGAGGAGCTCCGGAGAGTCTACCGGGACGGGGGGGCTGGGGCGGGGAGGCCACCAGGACGGGACGGGGGTACCGGGATGGGATGGGTCCGGTACCAGGACGGAACGGGGGTGGGTACTGGTACGGGGTGCTGGAGCTGAGTTGGGGGAGCCTCCCCACGGAGGTCAGGAGAGCCTACCGCTGGAGGGGGGTGTAGGGGGGTGTTGTTACCGATACAGGGCGGGTTACCGGTACCAGAGCAGCTACCGGCACCGATGGGGGGCTACCGGGACGGGGGAGGGGCTAGCGGGAGAGTCCGGGACGGGGAGGCTACCGGTATGGGAGGGGAGATACCGGTACAGGGCGGGGTCCGTGGCGCGGGGCGGGGTACTGGGACGGGGCAGGTGCTGGGACGGGAGGGGGGTACGAGGGGGGCGGTGTAGGGGAGAGGGGGCTGCTGGGATGGGGAGGGTACCGAGGGTGGAGGGCTACCAGGACGGTGTGGGGTACTGCTGGTACAGAGGAGGGGTGCCTGTATGGGGGTACCAGTATGGGGGGAGGGGGGGGTTGATGGCTTGGGGTCTACTAGTACGGGGGGACTACCTGTGTGGGAGAGGGGGCTACTGGTACGGGGAGGGCGGGTGGCAGGGGTGGGGCCTATCAGTACGAGGAGTGGGGCTGCCGGTACCAGGGGGGCAGCCAGGGGCCTACAGGTACCGGGGGGCTACCAGTACAGGGAGGGGGCAGCTTGTACGGGGGTCCATCCCAGTATCCATCCCTGAGATCAGGTTGGGAGGTCCATCCCAGTGTCTATCATGGGGATGAGGTTTGGGGGTCCAACTTGATGGCTGTCCTGGGAACCATCCCAAGCATGAGGATGTGTGGACACCAGCCAGGGGGTCCATCCCAGGGTCCATCCTGGGGATGAGGAGGTGTGGACACCAGCCCAGGGCTCCATCCCAGAGCCCATCCCGGAGCCTAGGCCCATCCCATCCGCCATGTCCCGCAGGAAGCTGGCGCTCAAGTACCATCCGGACAAGAACCCGGATGACCCAGAGGCGGCCGAACGCTTCAAGGAGATCAACAGCGCCCATGCCACGCTGAGCGATGAGACCAAGCGCCAGCTCTACGACCAGTATGGCTCCCTCGGGCTCTACGTGGCCGAGCAGTTCGGCGACGATGCTGTCAAGCACTACTTCCTCATGTCCAAGTGGTGGTTCCAGGTGAGCCAAGCTCTGCCCATCCGCGGCGTGGCCGGCGCTGCGGCGCGTGCTGGGTGTCGTGAGTGACAGGCGCTGCCATTCCTCTGCAGGCACTGGTGCTGTGCTGCGGCGCCCTGACCTGCTGCTGCTGCTGCTGCTGCTGCTTCTTCTGCTGCGGGAGGTGCTGCCCACCCAGGGAGGACGAGCCCTACAAGTACGTGGACCCCAAGGACCTGGAGGCACAGATGCAAAACGAGGACAGCGGTGAGTGCGGCGGCCGAGCCCCAGCACCTGGCATTGCCTGGCTTTGACTTCTGGGCACTCCAGGGGGTTCCTCTGATCTCTTCTTGTGCCCAGATGGGCACGGAGGGCACCGGTGTTCTGGCTTGGATCAACCATGGGGTGGCAGCAGCAGCAGGGAAGAGATTGTCCCCGGGTGCTCAGCACCTTGAATCCGAGGGTTAGATTTGGGCCCCTCACTCCAAGAAAGCCCTGGAGGGGCTGGAGCACGTCTGGAGAAGGGAACAGAGCTGGGGAAGGGTCTGGAGAACAGGGGCTGTGGGAGCGGCTGAGGGCCCTGGGGGGGCGTTTAGTCTGGAGGAGGCTGAGGGGAGACCTCATTGCTCTCTGCAGCTCCTGGAGAGGAGGGTGGAGCCAGGTGGGGGTGGGTTCTGCTCCCAAGAAACAAGAGATGGGATGAAATGACCTCAAGGTGCACCAGAGGAGGTTTAGATTGGATATTCCTTCATGGAAAGGGTTCTCAAGCCCTCGCAGAGGCTGCCCGGGAAAGTGGGGGAGTCCACATCCTTGGAGGGGTTTTAAAAGCCAGAGAGATGAGTTTCTCAGGGATGGTTCAGTAGAGAACAGGGACGGTTGGACTTGATCATACAATGATAGAATCATAAGGTTGGAAAAGATCTCTGAGATTGTCAAGTCCAACTGTACCTGTCCCCTTCCTAAACCATATCCCTAAGGAACTCATCCACCTGACTTTTAAGCACCTCCAGGGATGGTGACCCAACCACCTCCCTGGGCAGCTGTTCCAATGCCTGGCTACTGCCTGACTTCGATCATCTCAAAGATCTTTTCCAACCAGGCAATTCCATGATTTTCCTGTGGGGGACAGAGCCGGGGACTCAGATGGGGCTGAGCTGCATCCCTTGCTTAGCAGCCAGCCCAAAGCATTTCTGGAGCGGGGCCAGCGACAGTGGCATGTGGAGGCACCACACAGGTCCCGGGGATGTCTCCTCCTTCCTTGGTTCCCTTGGGAATGACCGGGAGATGCTTGGACCCATGCGTTTCTAGAGAGGGTGTGTGGGGAGCACAGCCAGGCTCCCAGCTGGCTTCGTTTCCCGGGCACTGGGCATACTGGTGCCTGCAGGGAGTGTGGCTGGGTCAGTGCTGTGGGGTCTGCATGGGATGGGGGGCACGTCTGGGCATGGGAGCCTGAGTCTGGGGTGGCCTTGGTGAGGGCATTGGGACATCCCAGATCCCCGCTCGCTGGCACCGCCGTGCAGCTGCTGACCTGCAGCTCCTCTCTTGCAGATCCGCAGGGCCCGGTTGTGGCGTAGCCACCACCTGCCAGTGCGGAGACCTTGCCGACTGCCGGCACCAGGAGCGATGCCTGAGGAGGCTGCGATCCCACCGGCTGCCCCGGCAGGCAGGGATCCTTCTTTGGACTGTTGCTCACTGGGAACCTCTTTGTGGATCCTCCTTTGGCACCAATGCTTGCTGGGACCCCACTCATCCCGTTCGGCGCCGCCAGAATCTCAGGGTGGTTGCAATCTCAGGTTAATTTGGCAGCACCAGCGCAGCAACCCTCCTGCTCCTGCCCGGCTCTGGGACGATCCCCCAAGTCCCAGGGCGATGCGCCCAGCTCCCGGTGCCTCAATGGATGCTCTCCTCCCACGTGGCATTGGCAGCTGTGAGCGAGGCCTTTCTGGAGCTTCAGAGCGGGAGCTGAGCGTGTCCGAGACCGCAGCACTGTAATTCTGGGACTGGGCTGTGCCCACTCTGCACCCTCCCAGAGCTCCTCGATGGGCACCGGGTGCCAAACGCTGCTGGCGGGTCTAGGGTGGCTCCCTGTGCCCCCTCCTCATTCAGGGTGCCAGCTGCTCCCCGTGCTGGTGGGCACCCTGCAAGGCTGGCCCCCGGGGCGGGCACTTTCCGGGGTTTGTAGGGGTTTGTGGGCACTATTAAAGGATGGTGGGAGGGCAGCACTGTGTCCGGTGGTCTCTGTGACGTCAGGGGCTGTGAGGACACTCTGCAGTGGGAGCCAGGGGCTGTTGGCAATGGGTCACCATGGTCCTGCGGTATTGTATGGCACTATCCCTGTCTCCCTACATCCCAGTGGGAGACGGCTGCTCCGGGGGCTGCAGCGGTGCAGCCAGGGTCATCCCTGCTTCCCGGAGTCGCTCCCCTGCCCCTGGGACCCTTCCCACTGCCGGTGCCGATCCTGGACCCCAGCATCCCCCTGTCTCTGGGCCTTGCATCCTGGAGCCCAGCATCCCTGAGCTCTGGAGCCCAACATCCCTGAGCCCTGCATCCCACTGCCCAGCTCCTGCCCCGCTCCCTGCCGAGGGGTGGAAGAGGGGCCAGGGGACACCGAGCCCTTGGCCATTCCCTCCGCTCTGCCTGGGCCACATGGGCTCTGCCTCACTCCCTAAATATAGCGGAGCTCTGGATGTTCCTGGCACCGGCTGCCCGGGCACCCTTCCACGCTGCTCCTGGAGGGCCCGGATTGGGTCCGTGGGGCTTGGGGAACCCGGCCCCGCTGCTGCAGGGATCTCACCTGCATCCCAGCCGGAGCACACAGCTCTCCCTCTGCCCAGCCTGATGCTGAGGACCCGGGGCCGGTGGGACAGGACCCCAGCCCCAATCCAGGGCTAGTGTGATGGGACGCCAGTCATGGGGGTCCATGCAGAGCCCCCTGAGCAGCGCTGCTCATCCCAGGGGAGTGGGGCTGGGGGTGGGATGGGCATGAGGGGTGCTCTGGCTGGGGGAGAGGTGGGGGCCTTGGGACCCCTGCCCTGGTGGTTCCCTAAGGCCTCATAGGCTGTTTGTCCCTGTGGTCAGCCAGTTCCTAGGATACCAATTCTAGTGTCAGCTTGTCCTGGGATTCAGCCGGTCCCAGGATTCAGCCGCTCCTGGTGTTCAGCCAGTGCCAGGATGTCGGTCCAGGGGTTGTTGGTCCCAGGATGCCGGTCCTGAGAGTCAGTGGATCCCATGGGTCAACTTGGTTGCAGAGTCAGCCGGTCCTGGGATGCTGGTCCCCGGTGCCAGCCTGTCTCAGGGTTCAGCAGGTCCGAGGTGTCAGGCGGTCTCCGAGGGTCAGTCCCTCCCGGGATGCCGGTCCCGGTTGGCCAGCTGGTCCCGTGGATCACTGTCCCCGGAGTCATGCTGGTCCCGGTGGGTCAGACAGTCCCGGTGCCAGCCAATCCCAGGGTCAGTCTATCCCAGGATGTTGATCCCCAGGGTAAACCGGTTCTCGGGAGTCAACCCACCCCGCCGCTCAGCCGGTCCTAGAGCTCAGTCGGTGCCGGTGCCATCCGGACTCAGGTTTCAGCTGGTCCCATGAGTCAGCCGGTCCACGGTGCCAGCTCCTCCCGGGATGCCGGTCCCGGTGCCAGCCTGCCCGGGGTCACCGACCGGTCTTGCCGGTGGCCTCCGCTGTGACTCAGTGTCACCCGACGCCGCCGACAGCTGCGGGGCGGGGGTCGCTAAAAATAGTGCTCGGGGCACGGGACCGGGGACCGAGCGGGGACAGAGCAGAACCGGGGCTGAACGGGACTGGGACTGAGCAGGGACCGGGACAGAGCGGGACTGAACGGGACCGGGGCTGAACGGGACCGGGGACCGAGCGGGGACAGAGCAGGACCGGGACTGAACGGGACCGGGGCTGAACGGGACCGGGGCCCGAGCGGGACCGAGTGGGGACTGGGGTAGAACCGGGACAGAGTGGGGCTGAGGGGGATCGGGACTGAGGGGTACTGGGACTGAACAGGACCGGGACCGAGCGGGACCGGGGACTGAGCGGGACCGGAGACCGAGCAGGACCGGGGCTGAACGAGACCGGGAACTGAGGGGGACCGAGTAGTGTTTAACGGGGCTGAGCGGGACCGAGCAGGGTTTAACGGGGCCGAGAGAGGTTTAGCGGGGCTGAGTGCGACCGGGGCCGGGGCGATGAACTTCGCAGTGGGGCTGAAGCCGCTGCTGGCGGAGGCGCGGAACATGGAGAGCCTGGAGAAGCAGCTGATCTGCCCCATCTGCCTGGAGATGTTCTCGAAGCCCGTGGTCATCCTGCCCTGCCAGCACAACCTCTGCCGCAAGTGCGCCAACGACGTCTTCCAGGTGAGGCAGGAGGGGCGGGGATGTGGGGGGAGCCGAGACCGAGATGACCCCGGGGGGGAGCCGGGGCTGGAGCTGGGATGGGACCTCGGGACCCCGGGACCAGCCCCGACCCGGTGAGGAATGCAGGATCGCCGTGGTGGAAGGGGTTGTGTCCATGTCTGGCCACGTCTCGTCTGTCCATGCCTGTCCACGTATGTGTCCCTGTCATGTCCATGTCCATATACCTCTGAGTGCCCGTGTACCGGTCCATATCCATGCCCGTGTCTGTATCCATGCCTGTGTCTGTATCCGTGTCCCTGTCCATGCCTGTGTCCATATCCATGTCCATCTCCACAACCATGTCCCTATCCAATCCCATGTCTGTGTCCATGTCCCTGTCTGTGTCCGTATCCATGTCCCTGTCCATGTCTATAGTTGTGTCGGTGTCCATATCAGTGCCTGTGCCCATGTCCCTGTCCGTGGCTGATCCCAGGTCCGTGTTCCTGTCCATATCCCTGTCCATGTCCATATCCATACATGTGTACATATCCCTGTCAGTGCCCATGTCCCTTTTTGTGTCCATATCCATGCTTGTGTCCCTGTCCGTGTCCATAACCATGTCTGTGTCCCTGTCTGTGTCCATATCTATGCCCATGTCCCTGTCCGTATCTATGTCCGTATTCATATCCATATCCCTGTCCTTGTCTGTGTCCACATCCCATGCCCATGTCTATAACCACATCTGTGTCCCTTATCCATGCTTGTGTCTGTGTCTCTCTCTGTGTCCATGTCTCTGTCCCTGTCCACACCTGTGTCCATATCTATGTCCATGTCCCTGTCTGTGTCTCTGTCCATGTCTACGCCCCTGTCCCTTATCCAAGCCATGTCCATGTCCCTGTCTGTTTCAATGCCTATGGTCTGTGTCCACATCCTTGTCCATGCCCATGCCCGTGTGTCCATATCCATATCCCATGTCCCTATCCATGTCCACACCCGTGTCCCTTATCTGTGCCTGTGTCCCTGTCCGTGGCTGATCCCATGTCCATGTCACGGAGCGGGGCGGGGGGTGGTGTCACAGGGCTGAGGGGCACTGGGAGCATGGGCTGTGGGGGGAATCCTGGGGGGGTGATGGGTGTCGAGGGGCTGGCAGGGAGCTGCAGGAGAAGCGGGGGGTTGCTGGGTGCCGGGAGGCGGTTGGGGGTGTTGGGGGCTGCTGGGGGTGTACCGGGGGGGGGATGCTGGGGTGTCGGGGGCTGCAGGGGGAGCACCGGGGCGGGGGGGGTGATTGCCGGGGGTTGTCTGGCAGGGTCTGACCCCTTACCCCCCCGCAGGCGTCCAACCCGCTGTGGCAGTCGCGCGGGGCCGGTTCGGGGCCATCGGGGGGGCGTTTCCGCTGCCCCTCGTGCCGGCACGAGGTGGTACTGGACCGGCATGGTGTGTACGGGCTGCAGAGGAACCTGCTGGTGGAGAACATCATCGACATCTACAAGCAGGAGTCTGCCAGGTGCGGGGGGGCTTGGGGCACCCCATAAACCAGTGGGCAGCCCACGGGTGGTGGGGAGTATCAGCACCCCATGGAAGCATCAACATCCCATGGAGCATCAGCGCCCCACAGGACAGTGGGGAACACACAGGACACTTGACACTGCACAGGGCAGCAGGGAGATCCGGGGGGCAGTGGGGAGCCCATGGGAGCATAAAACACCCACAGGAGCCTGAAATACCCTATGGGACAGTGGGGACCATATGGAGCATCAAACACCCCATGGAAGCATCAAACACTCCACAGAGCATCAAACACCTTAAGGGGCAGTGGGGACCCCTCAGGGTGGTGGGGATCCCACGGGGCAGTGTGCACTCTGTGGGACCATCAAACAACCCAGGGGGCACACCACAGAGCAGCAGTTACCCTATGGGAAAGTGGGGAGACCAGGGGGCCGTGGGCACCTCATGGGGCAGCAGGGAGTCCGTGGGACAGTGGGGATCCCACAGGGAGCTGGGGACTCCATGAGACAGCGAGGACTCCATGGGGATATCAGACACTCCACGGGAGCATCAAACACCCTATGGGGCAGCGGGAAACCCATAGGATAGCAAGGAGCCCACAGGACAATGGGAAGCTTACAGGGGCACTGAGTATCCCACGGGAAATTGGGGAACCTGTGGGGAGCCTATGGGGGCACCAGGTACTCCACAGGAGCACCAGACACACCCCGCCCCCCCCATGGGGTGGGCACCCCACGGATTATCAAGCCCTGAGGGTGAAAAGGAGTCTTGGGGGGGCTGCAGGCACAAGGTACAGGGTGGGAGCCCACCCAGAGCATGGTGGATGCCGTGGGGTGTCAGTGGGTGCCATGGTCATGGTGCCCCCTGCCTGAAGGCCCCTGCACGCCAAGGCTGAGCAGCAGCTGATGTGTGAGGAGCACGAGGACGAGCGCATCAACATCTACTGCCTGCGCTGCGAGGCGCCCACCTGCTCCCTCTGCAAGGTGTTCGGGGCGCACAAGGACTGCGAGGTGGCCCCGCTGCCCGCTGTCTACCAGCGGCAGAAGGTAGAAGGGGCTGGGGGACTTGGGGGTGCCCTCTCATCCATCCCATCCTTCACATCCATGCCCATCCCATCCCATCCCACTTCTCACTCCTATCCCATCCCAAAATTCACTCCCTTCGCCATCCCATCCCCTACCCTAATCTCATCCCCATCCCACCCCACCCTCACTCCTATCCCATCCCAAAATTCAATCCCATCCCATCTCCATCCCATCCCATCCTCACCCCAATCCCATCCCTATCCTCAATCCTATTCCTACACCATCCCCAATCCCATCCCTAACCCAAACCCATTCCCATCCCTACCCCAATCCCATCCTCCTTCCAATTCCAATCCCATCCCCATCCCATCCCACCCCATCCATTTCCATCCCATCCCACCACCCCACATCTCACTCCCACACCCCCCCCCCAGAGCGAGCTCAGCGATGGCATCGCGATGCTGGTGGCGGGCAACGACCGCATCCAGGCCATCATCACGCAGATGGAAGAGATCTGCCACACTATCGAGGTGGGTGGGGGTCCCGTTGTCCCCCTGCCCCCCCCCCCCCCAAGCGCTGGGGATGCGGCACAGCAGCCCCTGAGCCTCATGGGTCCCGCAGGAGAATGGGCGGCGGCAGAAGCAGCACCTGGGGCTGCGCTTCGACGCGCTCTATGGGATCCTGGAGGAGAGGAAGAAGGAGCTGCTGCAGAGCATCGCCCAGGAGCAGGAGGAGAAGGTGCAGCGCGTGCGGGGTCTCATCCGCCAGTACGGGGACCACCTGGAGGCCTCCTCCAAGCTGGTGGAGACGGCCATCCAGGCCATGGAGGAGCCACAGATGGCCGTGTACCTGCAGGTCCGGGCTGCTGGGGAAACTGGGGGGCTACGGCGGGGAGGGAGGACCCTCCACAGGGGCTGGAACTGGGGGAGCCAGGACCCTCCATGGGTGGGGTCAGATTCCTCCCAGGATCTGAGGAACCAGGACCATCCAAGGGGGCTGAGGTTCCTCCCAGGATTTTGGACTGCTCTTGGGATGTGGGGGGTCAGGACCCTCCAAGGAGGGGGTGGAACTGGGGGGGGCAGGACCCTGCAATAGGACTGGGGCTGCTCCCAGGATGTGGGTGGCCCAGGACCCTCCAAAGGGATTGGGATTCCTCCCAGGATCTGAGGCTGCTCCCAGGATCTGGAGGCGGGGGGTGGGGGTGGGGGGTGGGGGGAGGTGGGGCAGGATCCTCCAAGGGGGATGGAATTGGAATTGTGGGAGTTAGGACCTTCCAAGGGGATTGGAGCTGAACCCAGGAACTGGGGTGACCAATATCCTCCAAGAGGCCTGGGGTTTCCCTCAGGATCTGGGGACCAGGGTCTCATTGCTGTCCCCCTCTCCCCCACTTTCCTCTGCAGCACTCCAAGGAACTCCTGAAAAAGTGAGTGGGGCTGGGGGACACTGGGGGCACTGAGGCAGGGTGGGGAACATGGCCATGGCTGTGTCATGGGGACTGTGGTGGGATGGTGGGAGTCCCAAGGTGCAGCCCCCCCCCCAGTTCTTGTCCTGCAGGATCACAACCACACCCAAGGTTCCCATGGCTGTGGCTGGATTTTGGGTCCCATGTCTGGATTTGGCGGGGGGGTCCCAAGGTGCAGCCCCCCAGCTCTGGTCCCACAGGATCACGGCGATGTCCAAGGTGCCCATGAGCAGCCGCCCTGAGCCAGGCTATGAGCGCATGGACCACTTCTCGGTCAACGTGGACTGCGTGGCCGAGATGCTGCGCACCATCGACTTCCAGACAGGTACTGGGGTGACAGTGGGGGGACACGGGGAGGTGTCTGTGACAGAGCCCCCCCTGCAACCACCACATGCCCCGCATGGAGCTGTGCCTCCCTTAATGGGGGATGCGTGGCTCCTTGACTGCTGTGGCGGGTCTGGGGTGCCCACGGATGGGGAGGGGTCCCACCGAGCTGACCCCCACCCCCGCAGAGCCCCTGGGAGAGGAAGAGGGGGATGGAGCTGGGGATGGCAGCGAGGCTACGGGCGACGAGGAGCGCACAGAGAGCCTGGAGGGGACGGAGGGCACCGAGGGTGAGGCCTGATGTGCTGTGCCGTGCCATGCCATGCCATGCCAAGGTGTACCATGGCATGCCATGCTGTGCCGTGCCACAACGTGCTGTGTCATGCTGCGCTGTGCCATTCCACTGCCATACCATGCTGTGTCATGCCATGCCGTGCCGTGCCATTGTGTGCCGTGCCATGCTGGGCCATGGTGCTTCATACTCTGCCATGCTGTTGCCACGCCATGCCATAGTGTGCCGTGCTGCTCCATGCCATGCCATACCATGCCGTTCCGTGTCCCGCACCCTTTGCCATGTGGCCGCGCCGTGCCCCGCGTTGGCTGCGCGGTCGCTGCGCGGGGCCGGGGCCGCCCCAGCCTCCAGCCTGTGCCCCGCTCTCCCTGCAGATGTGGGGCCGAGGCAGAAGCCGGCGAGCGCCCCCCATGGTGAGACCCTCGCCGGGACGAGGCGGGGGGGGGGCCAGGCCGGGGGGGATGGGTGTGGTGGGGGAGGGGTCACACCTGGGGGTCCCCAGACTCTTCCTGCTGCAGGGGTGGGGGGGGGTCCCGGGGTCCCCGGCGCGCGGTGCTGAGGCCCCTTTCCTGCACAGGTCAGCACTGAGCCCGCACCATCAGCACCCCTGGAGCATCGAGTCCTGGCGCCCCCGAAGCATCCAGTCCCAGCACCGTGAACGCCAGACCTCAATCCTGCCCCTGCGATCCCCAAACACCAGACCCCAATCCTCCCCCTGTGACCCCCAAACCTAGGGCCCCAACCCTGTGATTACATTAAACCACGTGTGAGGGCGTCGTCTTGGTGTGGGTCTGGGGGCACAGGGCTGCCCCCCCGCCGCATCAGCTCTGCGCCTACCCCATGGGATCCAGTAGAACTGGACCCCAGCCCCACCACCCCAGCAATGCCCCCAGATCCCATGCAAGGGTTCGTGCCCCTGGGCACCCCTCCATTCTCTTACCCAGGGCAGGATTGTGGCCAGGGGGCTTTGCACCTCGGACCCCCCCCCCCATTGCAGCCCCTGCCTGGGGGTGCAGCCCTCCCTCCCCCCAGACCCCTGCTGTACCAGACACCGTCACGGAGTCACCATCCCCTGGGTGCTCTGAGCAAATAGTGCTGGGATGAGCTGGCTGAGTACACAACGCCACACTCAGAGACAGGTCAGGGCCTGTGACCCCCCCTGCCCACCACCGGGACCCCCACCCACGTCACCCGCACATCCCACTGCACCCTAGCGTCACGGCTGATGCAGCCAGTGATGCCCATGGCGAGGAGTCCCCATGGGGCAAGGCTGGAGATGGGCTCCACGGGGGTGTTAACAAATGCCAGCCCCCTGCCCATGTGTGTGGGGGGGGTGTCCCCAAATGCCACCATCCTGCCCCTATGGGAGGACAGCAAGGGCTGGGACTGTCTGGGACCCCCAATAACCAACACACCAGAGCACCCCACAGCAAACTCGGGGGCCACCAAGCTGGCCAGGGACTGGGGTGTAGGATCCTGCAGAGGCATCAGTCACAGAATCATGGGATGCTTTGGGTGGGAAGAGACCTCAAAGCCCACCCAGTTCCACAATCCCATGCCATGGGCAGGGACACCTCCCACTGGATCAGGGGGCTCCAAGCCCCATCCAGCCTGGCCTTCAACACATCCAGGGGTGGTGCAGCCCTGGTTTCTGATTAAAAATCTCAGGGGTGCAGTCAGCCACGGCTTAACGGCTCTCAGAGTTTGGCTAAAAGACATGAAAAGGTTCAAAGAGCAAAGGTAAGGGATGGGAGGGGGAAGAAAAATAAATTGGAATTAGAAGTAGTGCTCTCTTAAATAATAATTGCAATTAATCCCTGGGATATATTGTCAATGGAATGAGGGCTTCTCCATCACAGTGTTCTCTGAAAGCTACAGCTTTGGGGAAATTAAGTGTTGGGGTTCAGTAGGGATGAATGGGGTGGAATTGGGAGGTGAGGCGAGGTGGGGCGAAGAGAGAGAGAGAGAGGAGATGAGGAGAGATCTAGTGATCCAGTGGGAGATGTCCCTGCCCATGGCAGGGGGTGGGACTCAATGGGCTTCAAGGTCCCTTCCAAACCAAGCCTTTCCATGATTCTGTTTGGGCTGAGCCTGTTGAAGGATGTGAGGGGCACCACTGCACAAAGCTGTCTGTGGTGGGTTCCAAGCTGGAGAGGAGGCAGCAATGGGCTCTCCATGTAGAAAGGCCAGCAGCACCCTGGGATGTGGGGAACCGGCCTTCCTCTCCTGGGAGGTGGTTTCTGCAGGGCCCTGGCCAGCTTGCAGCTCTGCAGCTGAGCAGGATGTAACCCTGGGATCCAGGGAAGGGCCCGAGCGATGCTGAGGGAGCTGGAGCTTCGCTGCGTGGGAAGGAGCTGGGATTGCTCAGCTGTAGCAGAGAAGGTTCAGGTGGGGGTGGTAGGGACCTTAAAGATCATCCCAGGATATTCCCAGTGACACCCAGGGACAGGACCAGGCACAATGAGCATGAACTGAAACAGGGAGATTCCAATGAAACCTATTTCCAGAGGTTTGTGGGGTTATTTTTTTTTTTGTTTGTTTGATTGATTGTTTCTTTGATTTTTTCCTCAAAAAAGAGAGCCCTTTATTTAACCATGAGGCTGACCAAACTACTGCCTGGACCAGGCTGCCCTGAGAGGCTGTGGTCTTACCCATGGACTCACCGAGGGGTGAGAGGACCCCTGGAGATGCCCTCATCCCAGCTCAGGCAGGGTCGGATGGAGTGGTGTCCTGGTTCTTGTCTGGTTTGGTTTTGGAGGGAGATGCTCCAGAGACCCTGTTCCAGTAGAGTCTTTCTTGCCAGTGCGGTCTTCCAGTTCCAAGTTCCTCACATCCAGATGGAATTTCCTCTTTCAAAGCCCAGGTGGGCACAGAACCCATCTCTGGGTGCCCCTGCCCTGAGCAGGGGTTGGAGTGGGAGATCTCCAAGGCCTCTTCTTGAGCTCATCGTAAAACTTCCTGGCTTCTCTGAGCTCCTTTGTCCTTCGGCACTGCCTTCCGCCAGGTCCCTCCCGCCAGGTCCCAGTAAGAGATGCACTCAGGTCTGAAACCTATCCCTATTTCCTACAGGAAAGCTGGGGAGGGGCTCTTGATCAGGCAGTGCAGGGATAGGATGAGTGGAATTGTTTTGAGCTGGAAGAGTGGGGACTGAAATGAGATCTGGGGAGAAATGTTCTCCTGTGAGGGTGAGGAGGCCTTGGCCCAGGCTTCCCAGAAAAGTGGTGGCTGCCCCATCCCTGGAGGTCCAGGGTTGAAGTCCAGGTTGGATGGGGCTTGGAGCCTCCTGATCCAGTGGGAGGTGTCCCTGCCCGTGGCAGAGGGTGAGACTGGATGGGCTTTGAGGTCCCTTCCCACCCAAACCATTCTGAGATGATAAAACGCTTACCACCACTGTGTCACTCCCTTCCCTATGCTCGGTCCTGACCAGCAGGACTCTGTGTCCCGCAGAGGAGACTCCACCCCACTACTGCACGGGGTGGCTGTGCCCCTCCAGAATGGTCGGTATCTGTCCCCCTAAGCCCCTTGAGCTGTCCCACCCTGTCGCAGCGCTCCGACAGCCGCTCCAGGTGCTGTCGCGTGTGGACCTCTGGTTCCCAGCTGCCCTCACTTGCGTGCAGTCCCCCTTGTCCCGCTCACTGGTGGGGAGGCACCCACTGTTCCCAACACACTGTGCCCTCCACATCTACAGCTGGGAGCTCTGTCCCCACGGAGACCACAGTGCTCCCCCTCCTGACCAGGGACCATCGCAGCCCAGACCTCACTCCCTCATGGCCCCGTCCCAGCCATGCCCAGCCCAGTCCACGTTCCCAGTGACCTCGGTCCCCCTTCCTGGTGAGGCTGGTCCCTGTTCCCAGTGTGCCTAATCCCTGATTCCAGTGAGCCCAGTCCCGATTCCTGGCGAGCCCAATTCCCATTCCCACTGTGCCCGGTCCCCATTCCCCGTCAGTTCGGTCCCCGTTCCCAGTGATCCTGGCCCCTGTTACCAGAGAGCCCAGCCTTCCCGTTCCCAGCCTTCTCGTTCTCAGCTATCCCTGACCCTGTTTCCAGAGAGCGTCACCCGTGTTCCGGTTAATTTAATTCCCGTTCCCGGCAGGCCCCCGCTCCCAGTGAGCCCGGACCCACCCCCCCACCCCCCTTCCGCACTCTCACGCCTCGGATTTCCACCACGTTTTATTACAAAACTGGGTGCGAGGCTGTCCCGGGGCCGTGCCGGTACCGGTACCGCCCGCCCCAGCACCGCGGATGAGGCGAGAGCAGACGGAGTCGGTGCCGAGTTTCCTGGTGCCAGTGCAGCTCCGAGCAGCCCACGGGGTGTTCCCGGTGTCCCGGGATGCTCTCAGCACCACATGGCGTCGAGGATGCGGCGGTCTCGGCGGGGTCCCGGTGTTCCCGGTACCCCGTGATGCCCTCAGCGCCCCACGGCATCGAGGATGCGGCGGTTGTTGTCGGCGCGGGCGCGCTGGCTCTGGGCGCGGGCGAGCATCAGGAGATGCCGCAGGAGGTGGAAGGTGAGGTCGATGGAGAGCGGTGGCTCCTCCCGCCGCGCCCGCCACGGCCCCGGTCCCGGCGGCCCCGGCGGCGGCCACAGTGGGCGGTCCCGCGCCTCGGCTCCGGCCGCCGGGATGGGGCCGTCGGGGCGAGTGAGCAGCAGCAGCAGCAGCGCAAGCAGCGCCCGCCGCATCCTCGGCTCTGTGAGCACCTGCGGGGGCGACGGTCACAGGCACCGGGAGGCACTGGGGACCCCAGAGGAGCGCGTACCCCGTGTCGAGCCCAGGAACTCGGGCGCGGTATCTCCTCCCCACTCGCTCTTCCAGGTCCCCTACCCGGTGCTCTGTTCCCTGTATCCGGTGCCGTCTCCCTGTACCCTGTGGTCAGCGACTGTACGCGGTGCTCTGTCCTCGGTCTCGTACCTGGTCCCCTGCCCCGTACCGGATGCCCTGTCCCTGTCCCTGTACCTGGTGCTCTGTGCCCTATCTCCGGTCCCCCTTCCCCTGTACCTGGTCCCTGTTCCCCGAACCCGGTGCTTTGT
This sequence comes from Tapera naevia, assembly GCA_033556795.1. Lineage (NCBI taxonomy): Eukaryota > Metazoa > Chordata > Aves > Cuculiformes > Neomorphidae > Tapera > Tapera naevia. The sequence goes on along the minus strand of JAUMJJ010000525.1, from coordinate 30,836 downwards.
CTCTATACCCAGTCCCCTGCCCGGTGCTCCTGTCCCCGTACCCGGCGCTCTGTCCCGGTCCCGGTCCCCGTCTCCTACCCGGTGCTCTGTCCCCAGCCGGTGCGCGGGTGGCAGAGCAGGACGCGATCGTCCCGTGGGGCTGAGCCGGAGGCGCAGCCGGGGGTTAAATAGGACCGGGAGACGGAGCTGACGTAAGCGCCGGGCGAGGGAGGGGGGAGGAGGGCACCGGCAGCGCGAGGGGGGCACCGACACCGGGGCGGCGGCGGCGGGAGGGGGGCACCGGGGCTGGGACCCCAGTTCCGTTCCCGTTCTTACCCGAGGGGGCACGGCGGGGCCGGTGCCAGGGGTGCCGCTTCCCGGTGTCCCCGATCCCCACCGCCTCTCCCCGCTCCAACCCACTCCCGGTACCCTCGGTTCCCCCTCCCGCGCTCCTCCCCTCCCCCGCTCACCTGGCCCGGTGCCCACGGTGCCCGCTGTCCGCGGTGCTGAACGTCCAGGAGCACCGGGAGCGCAGGACTGGGCACTGGTAAATGGGTGGGGTAGGGGGGCACCGGGACACAGATGGGCAGGGACACTGAGACACCGAGACACTCGGGCACTATGACACAAGCGGGTCAAGACACTGGCACAAAGAGGCGCCGGGACACGGTAATTCCTGACGTTCCACGAGGAACCCGTTGTTCCTCGATGTAGGCCCCACTGTGTGGGCTGGCACAGGAGTCATGTCCAACAGCGATGCCTGGGCGGGCAGTGGGCGTGGTGGTGGGATCACCTCTGGGCAGGGATGGAACCCCCAGTCACCAGCACCCACTAGCCATCATGGGCCACTGTCACCCATTGGCCACCGGTGCCCACTGGCCATCAGCAATCATCACCAACCAGCACCCACTGGCCACAGGCACCCATTGTTCACTGGAATCCACTGACCACCAGCACTCATCAGCCACTGACACCAACTGGCCATTGACACCCACCGGCTACTGGCATCCATCATCCACCAGCACCCGCTGGTCACCAGCACTCATTGGCACAGGATGGACATGGGTGGGCACACATGACCCGGTGTCACCGTGGCACTGGCAGTGGTCGAACGCTGCACACTGGGGTCGGGCGCTGCGGACAGACCCGAGCGGTGCCAGCACCACGGGCCAAATCCTGTGACTCATAGAGCAAAGGCACCGGCACTGGCTGCGAGCACGATGTCCCCGCCAGGGCACTGGGTGCTGCTGCCAGGAGGTGACGGAGCTGTGGATGCAATAAACCGCTGCCTGCAGACCCCAAACCATCCCTGCAGACCCCCTCATCACCACAGCCCTGCCTGCAGCCACCAAACCAGCCCTGCAGCCCCCCAAATCAACCCAGCTCTGCCTGCAGCCCCCAACCAGCCCTGCAGCCCCCATCAGCCCTCTGTCCCTGCAACCCCCCAATCAGCCCTGTGACCCTGCACACCCCCTCCAGTACTCAGTGCCTGCAGCCTCCCCCACAGCATGGCTATGGCCCAGCGGGACCCTCGCCCAGCAGAGGAGCAGCGGGCGGAGCGCACGGTGCCGTGCACCCGTGACGGGATGCAGCACGAAGGCTGGCACCGGGCTCCGCTTCCCCGCAGCTCTGGGTCAGAGCCCTCTGCGGGGGCTGCACTTAACCCCCCTGACCTGGCAGGCCCCGCGCCGTGGGGTTCCTGCGCCGCTTCGTGCTGCGCTCGCAGCTCGCTCGCTGCCAACGTGCTGGAGCCTTCCTGCAAGCCCAGCTCAAGCCGCAAGGGGCTCAGCGCACGGGGCTGAACACCCTGGCGCCGTCTGCGCACAGCCCCAGCTGAGCCCCCCTCAAAAACTCGGTGCAGTCTGTGTGCAGCCCCAGCCCCACAGCCCCGTTATCCTGCAGCCCTGCAGCTCCGCATCCCCAGCCCCGTAGCCCTGCAGGGAGCCCGAGGCCAGGCTGGTACCCTCGAAACCCCAGCGCCGGCCCCTTCCCCAGCTCCGCTCTCTTCTCCAGACGCGCTCCAGCCCCTCCAGGGCTTTCTTGAAGTGAGGGGCCCAAACCTGATCCCAGGATTAGAGGTGCTGAGTGCAGGGGGACGATCCCTGCCCTGCTCCTGCTGCCATCCCAGGGCTGATCCAAGTTAAGGTGCTGGGGGCCTTCTTGCCCCCCTGGGCCACTGCTGCCTCCTGTTCAGCTGCTGTCGAGCAGCACCCCCAGGGCCTTTGCCTGGAGCACTAATGAGGTTGTTGTGATCTCAGCACAGGACCCCAGCACCTGGCCTCAGACCCCAGGGGAGTTTAACCACCTCTGTGGTCCCACCAGCTCTGCAGATCCTGGTCAGGACGTGCTGGGCAGGCTCTGCACAAGCCGGATTGTGTCCACTCGCTGCCTGCATGGAGCCCAAATGCGTCTCCAAGAGGCAGCAACGCAGGCAGCAGCAGCGCGGGGCCCCTCGGAGGCAGGACAGGCCGATTCATCTCGGATGAGGCACAGGGAGATGCAGCCCCGTCACTGCCCCAGCTCCAGCCCCTCCCTGCACTCTTCCCTTTGAGGCACAGCTCTGTCCTGAGCCCCGGAAGACCCTACATGCAGCGCCTGCGCCGCTCAGCGCAGCTCGCCCTGCCCAGCTGCAGCCGAGGCACCATCGCACCCCACAGTGCAGCCACAGTAGAACTGGTTACCCCCACAGCTGCCGCCCCTCTGCCAGACCCCCTCCTCAGCCGCCGGGGAGCCCACCCGCAGCAACCCAGAGAGCCCCAGCCCCATGCACCATGGGACGCCGCAGCCGAGGAACAGGCAGAGGGCGGAGCCGTCGCGCTGCCCCTGCGGGCTGGGGGCACAGCGCTGGGGACCTATCCCACTGAGGGGACAGCGGGGCTGCTGGCAGAGCGGGAATGGTTGCCCTGAATCCGCTCTTGTGCAGCCCCCGGCATGGGATGGAGGCCACGGGAATTGAGGAGAAAACCCCGTTTACCGCGTGCTCCCACATTCTGCAGCGGAGCCACAGGGAAACGTGGTTTGGGGGAGTAGAGCTGAATCGCAGCGGATGCCGCAGGCATGGGTACAGTAGCTCTGAGCCCAGCTCTGAGTGGGGCAGTGTCTGACCCATGGATCCCAGCTCCAAGTGGGGCAGTGCCCGACCCACAGACCCTGAACCATGGATCTCAGCTGCGAGTGGGGCAGTGCCCGAACCATGGATCTCAGCTCTGAGTAGGGCAGTGCCTGACCCACGGCACTGCTGGCCCAGGATCTGCAGCAGCTCAAGCATCTGCTGCTCTGGCTCGTTGGTCTTCCAGGATTTGCCACTGGGGAAGAACAGACGGATGCTGCAGCCAAAACACTCTGTATGTGGGGCCAGGGAGAGGGGTGAGCATGGACGGAGCATGTCAAGGGGAAGAGCTGCCCCACGGCACTGCCAGTGCTGGACACGGAGCGGCTGCAGCCATCAGACAGACCTGGAGCAGCCGCAGGCATTGTACAGACCAGGAGCAGCCGCAGGCATCAGCTGGTGCTGGACCCAGTGCAGCTGCAGGCATCAGCCAGTGCCATACGCGGAGCAGCCACAGGCATCATCTGGTGCCACACATGGAGTGGCTGCAGGCATCCTCTGATGCCCGACCTAGAGCAGACACAGGCATTGGACAGACCTGGAGCAACCGCAGCCTTCAGCCAGTGCCACACGTGGAGTGGCTGCAGGCATTGGCTGGTACTGGACCTGGTGCAGCCGCAGGCATTGGCCGGTGCCACACGTGGAGTGGCTGCAGGCATCGACCGACGCCCGACCTGGAGCGGCCGCAGGCACTGGACAGACCTAGAGCAGCCGCAGGTATCGGCTGGTGCTGGACCTGGAGCATCCCCCTCACACCCGATTTGCTTTCCAGGAGAGGTAGCAGTTCCAGATGATGGCGACGCACTGGACGACGGCCAGCCTGGGGACAGAGGGGGCGGAGTCACAGTCGCGGGCACACGGATCTAGGAGCCGGCGCCGCGGTCGTGTTCCTACCTGTGCTGCAGAGGCACAAAGTAGAAGTTGGCGATCTGCACCGGCGGCCAGAGCTGGGCAGAGACGAAGACAGCGGTGAGGGGGGTCCTGCTGGGATCCCCACCCCGTGCCCACCTCTGCCTGGGTGCTCAGGGTGCCTGATCGAGCCCATGGCAGCTCCTGAGGCTGGGGACAGGGGCACAGCCAGCGTGGCACCGGCAGTGGGGATGCGGAGGCACCCGTGGCTGCCACTTACACAGTAGTTGGTCAGGAGGGCATCCACGTAGTCCTGGGGAGAAAAGGGGTGTGAGGTACAGGCATGGAGAGAGCAGGGATGGAGAGGGACAGGGATGGAGAGGGGCAGGGATGCAGAGAACAGGTATGGACAGGGCAGGGATGCAGAGAAGAGGGATGCAGAGGGGCACTGAGCTGGGATGGCCACCCTCGGTCCTGACATGCTGCCCTGTCCCTGCGTGGCACTGACAGCCTTGCCAGGGATGAGTCCCTCGTCCATCCTGGCTGTGACTCAGCTCTGGCCACCAGCCCAGGATGGGGATGGTGGGCGCAGGGGTGGCGGATGCACCGCTGAGGCTCCCTCTACGTAGGCAGAGGTGGATGTGCCCGAGCCAGGGGTGAAGGTGGCTGCCAGCTGCCACCACTGCCCGGCCCCCAGCCCCCTTCCAGGGCCCCGAGGATCACCCATCGCCCTGCTCAGGGATTCCCTGTGGGAGTGAGTGGAGAAAACAGCACTTCCAGGGGAGATGTAGCTGGGATGGGAGCACTCGCGGTGCTGCCCATGCCAAGGGGCAGCCTGTGTGCACCTCGGGGGTCTCCAAACCTCTCAGCCCCAGCTGCTGCTCTGGCAAAGCCAGGAGGAAGAGGAGGGAACCCCATACTCCCCAGGATTCGCTCACAGAACCGTTAAGGCTGGAAAAGACCTCCAAGATCACCCAGTCCAACCACCCCAGCGCTCCAGGGCAGGACAAGGGCAGGAAGGCTCTGTGCCCGCACGCGCCGGGGAGTGGCTGGAGCCTGCGCCTGAGGAGTGATGGCACCCCTGGAGCAGCACGCGAGCTCCCAGTGAGGGGGCAGAGGGCCTGGCTGGGACCCCTCACTGAGCCCTGGCAGCTGCAGGTGGGCCAGCACCAGTGTCACCCACCCCAGTGTGGCACCTGCTCACCGGGAAGTCCTGCTGTGCACACCCTGACTCAGACCTTGCACTGGTTTCCAGCAGCTCCTGCTGATTGGAGCCACCTGGGCAATGGAAGCCACCTGGGTAATGGCTCTGGAGTTGCAGCAGAGAGCGGGTGGCACACAGAGAGCAGGATGGCACGGGGCTCCGGGCCCTCCAGCCAAGTGGAGCAGGCCTGGCACCGGTACTCAGAGCACCAGCATCCAGTGCACCGCAGGCCCCAGCGCTGAGCCTGGCAAGACCCCTGAACCCCCAGACCCCCTGGTTCTGGGTTGATGGCAGCGCTGGGGGCATGTGGGTAGTGGCACAGGAAGGGTCATGACCACAAACAGGAGCTACCAGCAGTGCCAGAAGGAGCTGCCAAGGTGCCCACAGCCCCCATGCCCTGGGCAGCTCCAGGTACCTGCTGGATCTTGGACCAGTTCTCCTCCACCGAGAGACCGTTCATGGCACCCGTGATGGCCAGGAAGCAGCCGAGGAAGCCGGGCGCGAAGGCCCCCTGCCAGGGCTGAGTTAGGGTTGATGCCAGAGGAGCCCACAGTGCCCGGGGTGGGGGCAAGGGAAGGGCATGATGAGCAGGGGGAATGGGGTCAGGAGAGTACAGTGGGCAGGGGGACATGGTGGGCATGGGGCACGGTGGGCAGGGGGCACTTGGCCAGGGGGCATGGTGAGGCAGGGGGCAGAGTGGGAAGGAGGTATAGTGGGCAGGGGGACATGGTGGGCATGGGGCAGGGTGGGCAGGGGGCATTTGGCCAGGGGGCACAGTGAGGCAGGGGGCACTGTGGGCAGGGGTCATGGTGGCAGGGGTCACGGTGAGGCAGGGGTCACTGTGGGCATGGGGCACAGTGGGCAGAGGGCACAGTGGGCAGAGGGCATGGTGGGAAGGAGGCACAGAGTGGGTCCTGGGCACCATGGTGGGATCCTGGACTCCATGGAGCAAGTCCTGGGCACCATTCGCTGCTCAGTACCCTCTGCACTGATCCGGGGCTCTCAATGTCGGATGTAAAGCTGGCCCCATGCCCAGCATTCCGTGCTCAGCACCCCATGCCACTGCCCCAACACCGTGCAGACCCCTTGGCACTGACCTGGTCCAGGATCATCTTCTTCACGGCCACCACTTTGGTGCTGCCTGGTATGAGTCGGTCCAGGATCCGGTACCACCCACCTACGACTGGGCCCTGCATGGAGAGACAGGGCCCAGAGGTCAGAATGTGACCTGCCACGTGCAGCAGGTGCCCAGCACCCTGCAGGGAGCCCATGGGTCAGGATGTGGCTCTGCCACACACAGGGTGTGCCCAGCACCCTGCACGGAGCAATGGAGCCCATGGGTCATCCACCTCACCCCACCCCACCCGATCCCATCCCACCCCACCTCATCCCTCCCTAACCCATCCCCATCTCATCCCATCCCATCCCCATCCCACCCCGCAGGAGCCGCCGGCTCGGGGCAGGGCCCGGCGCTCTCACCACGAAGCAGACGCCGATCGCCACCATCCTGAGGGTGCGGTGCCCTTGGTGCCCGCGCAGCCCGCGCCGCTCCACCGCCTGCTGCGCGATCACATCGCCCGTGCCCATCAGGGCCCCTGCGAACGGCGCCTCCCGCTCAGAGCCTGATCCTGCTCTGGCCCCGCCGCGGCAGCCCCAGCCTGCGCCGACCCCCTCGCAGTGGCCAAGAGCCCCGGGACCCGATCCGGCGGGAGGTGTCCCTGCCCATGGAGGGGCGGAACTGGAGGGGCTTTGAGGTTCCTTCCCACCCAAACCCTTCCATGATCTTTGAGGTCCCCTCCCACTCAAACCATTCCATGATTCTCTGACCTCTAAGGTCCCCTCCCACCCAAACGATTCATTCCATGATCTTTGAGGTCCCTTCCCACCCAAACCACTCCACGATTCCATGACACGCTCAGGGTGCCACAGCGTCCCTGGCTGGAATGGTGCCCGGTGGCACCCAGGGCTTTTGGGGCAGAGCCCATCGGGACATTGCCGACGCTGCTGCTCCCGAGACCGTGCGCTCCCCGGGCACCACACAAACCCTGCCCCATCCCTGGAGGTATCCAAACCCAGGTTGGATGGGGCTTGGAGCCCGCTGATCCAGTGGGAGGTGTCCCTGCCTATGGCAGGGGGTGGGACTGGGTGGGCTTTGAGGTCCCTTCCAACTCAACCCATTCCACGATTCCCTAGCTCCCATTCCCTCCCCTGGAACGCCGCTCTCTGCCCAGGCGGGTTCTGCGGTGCCCGGCTCTGCTGCGGCTCCTCGCGGTGTTCCCGCACCCCTTGGTGTGCGCCGCCCCGCGGGGGCCCTGGCAGTTCTGCTCCATCCCGCATCCCTGACCTCTGCGACGCAGCCGCGCTGGCGCTCCCACTCCTCCCGGATGGTCCCGGGCTGCTCTCCAGTCCCGCTGCCGTTCCCGGCCGCTCTTGGATGGGATTCCCAGTCAACACCAGTCACGGCCAGCAGTGGCCCCGGTGGCCGCAGCTCCTGGCTGCCCCGACCGCGCCATCTCCGCAGGTGGCACGGGACATCCCGGGAGGCTCAAACCGGGCTGCAGCCCCGTGCCGCCTCGATCTCTCTGGGACCACGGCCCTGAGGCCATTGATCATCCTGGAGCCATCTCTCCCATCCCCTCGATCTCCGCCGGCCCCTCACCAGAGACCGTGGCTGCTGGGAGCCCGTGGGCAGGGGCAGGACCTGGCCCAGCACGGCTGCGATGGCCGTGGAGCCTGGCTGCAGCGGGAGCGGGGCCGCAGCCAAGGCCAGCGGGGCAGGACACGTCCCTGCAGAGCTGAGGGTCAGCCCGGTCTCCGCATCCCAACGGAGCAGCCACGATCCTGACAGTCCTCGTGGCCACCGTGCCCCTGGCCCCATTGCCCACCTTGGCCAACACAGCACCCAGTGGTCGAGGGTCGAAAAGGTCTCTGCATCCCTGTGGAGCAACCACACTCCTGGGAGACCCCAACGTTGCTGGCTCCATTGCCCACCCTGACCAAAACAGCCCCCCCCACCGGGGCCCAGCATCCCTAGGGATGCTCCTGGCAATCCCTCCAGTCACCGTGCCGCCAGCTCCATTGCTTACCCTGGCCCACACAGCCCCCGCAGACCTGAGGGCTGCCCAGGTCTCTGCATCCCTGTGGAGTGGCCACTGCACCGCTGGCTCCATCGCCCACCCTGGCCAATGCAGCCTTCAGGGGCCAAGAGGGTCTCCGCATCCGGATGGAGCGGCCGTGCTCCAGGCAGCCCCTATGTTGTGAGCTCCATCGCCCACTTCGGTCAATGGCCCCCAGGGGCCAAGGGCTGTGGGTGTCCCTGCATCCCTACGGAGCAGCCTCACCTTGGCCAGCGCAGTCCCCGTGGAGCCGAGGGCTGCCCAGGTCATTGCATCCCACTGAAGCGGCTGCAATCCTGGCACCCCCTTCACCCACTGTGTCACTGGTTCCACCCCTCACCCTGGCCAATGCAGCCCCCACAGGCCGAGAGGGTCCCTGCATCCCTATGGAGCAGCCACACTCCTGGTAGCCCCCCGGGGCCGAGGTTTTGCCCCCAGAGCGTTGCACCCCTCCACAGATGGCCCAAGGGCCGTAGCAACAGAGGGGTGGGGGGTACACAAGAGCCACCGGGGTGGCAGTGGTGCTGGACACCAGTTGTCCACAGGCACTGTTCCCACCGGGAACAGCCGGGACACCCCGGGCACGGGCTCATGGGGAAAACAGAGCTGCAGTGCCAGAGGCGTTTGGTGTCGGAGACTCCGGGTGCAGCCTCTGGGAGGGATGAAGGAACGGGGGCGGTTCTGGTTGATGCTGGGAGCTGTGGGGGAGGATTCTGGCTGATCCCGAGGCTTCTGGAACACTCCCAGCCCTAATCTGGCCACCCCGCCTGCGCTCCCCGCGGGCCCGGCTGGCAGCCAGTGGCCCTGGCTCGGCGGGAGCATGGGCACAGCCGGGTCAGAGCCGCGGGCACGTGCTGCCCCCTGAGCCGTGGCTGGGGGGGACCCTGGCACCGAGCTCAGGGTAATGGCAGCTCCGTCTGATCCCGAGCAGCCAGCAGGGGCCAGGAGGGAGGCTGGGATTTGGGATAATGACAGCTCCAGCTGATCCCAAGCAGCCAGCAGAGACCGGGATGTAGGCCAGGATCTGGGATAATGACAGCTCCGGAGGGGCCAGTGGAGGCTGGGATGGAGGCCAGGATCTGGCATAACAGCAGCACTGGCTGCTCCCGAGCTGCCAGCAGAGGCTGGGATGGAGGCCGGGATCCGGGACAATGGCAGCTCCAGAGGGTCCAAAGCAGTCAGGGGAGACTGGGATTGGGATAACGGCAGCTCTGGAGGACACTGAGCAGTTGGTGGAGGCTGGGATTCAGGATAATGGCAGATCCTGAGGAGCCAGGGGAGGCCAGGATGGAGACAGACTGGGATTTGGAATAACGGCAGCTTCTGAGCCATCAGTGAAAGCTGGATCTGGGATCCAGGAAAATGGCAGCTCCTGAGGATCCCAAGCAGCCAGCAGAGGCTGGGATGGAGGTGGGATTTGGGATAAGGGTGGCTCTGGAGGATCCTGAGCAGCCAGGGGAGGCCAGGACAGAGAGTGGGATTTGGGATAATGGCAGCTCCTGAGCCGCCAGTGGAGGCTGCGATGGAGACAGACTGGGATTGGTGATCAGGGCAGCTCCTGGACTGCCAATGGAGGCCAGGATTCTCGTGCCTCTCTGCAGCCGCAGGAGCCACATCCCACACAGCTGTGACCCCCCATGGGAATGACCCCTGCACTCCTGGGGGAGGCTGAGGAACCGGGGGCTGCGGGACCAGATCCAATGGGGAGCATCCACAGCAGAGCCAGTGACAGGGGCTCCCAGAACCCTGCAAATCAGCATAAAATACCAGTGGGAGCTGAGTGGCTCCACTGAGCCCCCCCAGCATGGCCAGTACCACGGACTGGGAGCACTGGGCAGTGCAGGCAGGAACATCCACGCCTGCTGCTGCTGCCATAGCGAGAGGCCTTCGGGTGCAAGAGAGACACAGAGTGGAATCCTCCCCACCCCCAGTCTGTGGGACCCCCGAGGTGTTGGGACTTTCCCCCATCTGTGGAACCCCTGAGGTGCCAGTACTTCCCCCCTACTCCCCAGCACCCTGGGATGCCCCCCTCGTCAGCCTGTGGGACCCCCAAGATGCCAGGACCCACTCCTCCTGCATGTTGGACCCCTGAAATGCTAGGATCCCCACCCATTGGGGGAGGGAGAGGGGGGAGGGCAGGTCCTACACCGGCGGTGCAAGGAGGGGATTGTCAAGGGGTGGGGGGGCTGGAGGAGGGGGGATTGTGGGTTACGCAGGAGTGGGGGGACTGAGGCTTAAGCAGGAATGGGGGGAGGGTGTCTATGATTATGGGGGGGGCTGTGGGGGTGCTCAGGGGGACTGGAGGCTGTGGCAGGGAGGCTCTAGGGGTGCTGGGGGTTTCACTGGGCTCTGGGGCCTCCATGGATTATGGGGGAATCTGTGGGTTACATGGTGGGGGCTGGGGGAATCTCTGGGTAATGCAGAAATCTGGGGGGGCTGCGGGGTGCTCTATGGGTTGGGTGGGGCACTGTGGCGGCTCTGTGGGTTATGGGAGGCTGTGGGTTCCATGGAGCTATGAGGAGGGCTGTACATTGCAGAGGGGCCGTGGGTTACGTGTTAGGGGGGCATAAATGAGTTATGGGAGGATCTGGAGGTTATAGGGGGGGCTGGGGGGACTTTGGGTGATGAAGCTAGGGCAGACTTTGGGGGGCATCTGTAGGGGGGCTATGGGGAATATGGGTTACATGGTGGGGGGCGTGGGTTCCATGGTGCTATGGGGGGCTGTGGGTCACACGGGGTGACAGCGTGGGGGGCTGTAGGTTACACAGGACTGAGAAAGGCTGGGGATTGGGGGGGACTATGGGTTATGTGGGGGCTGTAGGTTATAGGGAACTGTGTAGGCTGTAAGGGGGTGCTGTGGGTACGGGGGCTGTGGGTCAGAGAGGACGGCAGGGGGCACAGTGCATTGCATGGGGCTGAGAGGGGTCGCTGTGAGATATGGGGAGGGCTGGGGGTCACAGGGGGCTATGAGGGCTGGAGGGGCGATGTGGGTTATGGGGGGCTGTAAGTCACAAGGGGCGAGTGGGGAGTGGGTGGGTTACGGGGGGGCCGTAGGGTCAGCAAGGGGGGGTCTGTGTGCCATCCGGGCCCGGTTCCCCCCGGGAGGGGTTGGGGGGAACTCTCGCACACAGCCCTTACCGGCCGTGAGCGCCTGGGCCGCCCCGCGCCGCCAGCCCAGCAGCCGCGCCGCCGCCATCGCCCGCCGCGCCGCGTGATGACGCAACGCCCGGCGCCCCGCAGCACAACGCAGTGCCCGGCGAGGGGCCCCTGGCGCGGCGCGATGACGTCAAGCGCGGCGCGCGATGGTGACGCATCGAGGGGCGCCTTGCCGCGGGAAGACGACGCGAAGCGCGGCGCGCGGTGATGACGTAACGCCCGCCGCGATGGCGGCACTGGCTGAAGGAGGAGCCGCCGTGGCGCTGGCGGAGGCCCCGTTTATTGCTCAGTATCGGCCCAGCACGGTGGCGAGCAGCGCCATCCGTATGTACATCCCGTTCTCCGCCTGCCGGAAGTACGCGGCGCGCGGGTCCGAGTCCACCGCCGGGCTGGGGGGGGGCGAGGATCAGGGGGGATTGGAAGCTCCACGGCCCCAGCCCTTCAGGGACCCCCCAGAGCCCCCCTCCCACTCCCCCCAGCACAGCCCTCAAAGCTCCCCAGAGCCCTCCCAGCACTTCCCCAGTCCCCACGACCACCCTCCCAGCCCAGCACAGCCCCCCTCACCCTGGGACCGCCCCCAGAGCTTCCCCACAAACCACCCCTCCAAAGCCTCCAGCCCCACCACTAAGCCACATCCCTCCCCAAGCCTCCGCAGCATCCTCGAGCACCCCTCAACTCCCCTAGAATCTTTCAGCCCTCCCAGCACCCCTCAACCTCCAGAGCCCCCCTCAGCCCCCCCAAGCTCTCCCGACACCACTCAACCCTACAAGACACCCCAGCCTCCCTCAGCTCCCCCAGCAACCCCTGAGCCCCCCAACCTGATCTCGTTGACACGAGGCAGGGGGTGCATCACCACCATCTTCTCCTTGGCGCGGGTCATGATGTGGGGGGTCAGGATGAACTGCCCGAAGCACTGGGGGGCGGGGGTCAGACCTGAGCGTGGCAGCCCCTGCAACCTCCCCCCGGGGGTCTCCCCTCCCATGCACTCCCCCCTCACTCACGGCCTCGTACTCCTCGGGCAGGCGGAAGCGCTCCTTCTGGATGCGCGTCACGTAGAGCACATCGGTGTCTGGCAGCGCCTCCTCGATGCTCCCAAACTCCTCCTGCAGTGGCACCAGCGTCAGTGGGGAGTGGGAGGCACAACAGGGAGGCCACCAGGACCCCAAACACCACCACTACCACCTCCCTTCGTGCTCACCTGCTGGATGCCCTTGGAGGCCACGAAGGCGGTGATGTCGGGGGGCATCTGCAGGCCGGGGGGGGCGACGTAGCGCAGGGCGACGCGGTACTGGGTGAGCAGGCGCGCCAGGGAGTGAACCGTGCGGCCGTGCTTCAGGTCCCCCACCATGGTGACCTGTGGGGGGCACAGGGACATGGGACTGCGGCAGCGGGGAACCATGGGACCGTGGGGACGTGGAACAACGGGGACGTGGAACCACAGGGACATGGAACCAAGGGGACGTGGAGACATGGAACCACAGAATCATAGGATCACGGAACCACAGAAACAAGGAATCATGGGACTGTAGAACCATAGGACCATAGAATCACGGGACTATGGGACCACGGCAACATGGAACCAGGGAACCTCAGGACCACAAGGACATGGAATCATAGGATCATGGAATCATGGAATCACAGGATCATGGAACCACAGAACCATGGAATCATGGGACTCAGGGTGGGATGGTTCACAGGGCTTGGGGGAGGGCAGATACAGCCCCTGCTGCAGGGGCATGGCCATCCCATCCAGGAGTTGGGGTGGGGTGGGGCTCCTCTGTGGGACACAGTGGTGGGGAGGATATCATAATCATGGAATGGTTTGGTGGGAAGGGACCTCAAAGCCCAGCCAGTGCCATCCCCTGCCATGGGCAGGGACACCTCCCACTGGATCAGGGGGCTCCAAGCCCCATTCAACCTGGCCTTGAACACCTCCAGGGATGGAGCAGCCACCACTGCTCTGGGAAACCTGGGCCAGGGCCTCCCCACCCTCACACCAAAACATTTCTCCCCAAGATCTCACCTCAATCTCTCCTCTTGCAGCTCCAAACCCTACCCCTCATCCTGTCCCTGCACTCCCTGATTCAGAGCCCCTCCCCAGCTTTCCTGGAGCCCCTTCCAGTCCTGGGAGGCTGCTCTAAAGTCTCCCCACAGCCTTCTCCTCTCCAGCCTCTCCTCACACCCTTCCCCTCCAAAGCCTTCCCCAGCTCTGTGCCCTCCTCTGGACACTCTCCAGCAGCTTTAGATCCTTTTTATCCTGCGGTGCCCAGACTGCCCCCAGGGCTCAAGGTGAGGCTGCACCTCGAATCCTGGGCTCAGGGTTGGGCCCTTCACTCCAAGAAAGCCCTGGAGGGGCTGGATCACGTCCAGAGAAGGGAACAAAGCTGGGGAAGGGTCTGGAGAACAGGGTTGTGGGAGTGGCTGAGGGCCCTGGGGCTGTTTGGTCTGGAGAAGAGGAGGCTGAGGGGAGACCTCCTGGCTCTCTGCAGCTCCTGGTGCCAGGGGTAGGTTGGGCTCTGCTCCCAAGGGACGAGGGATGGGATGAGAGGAAATGGCCTGGAGTTGTGCCAGGGGAGGTTTAGATTGGACATTGGGAACAATTCCTTCATGGAATGGTGAAGCCCTGGCAGAGGTTCCAAGGGCAGTGGTGGCGTCTCCCTCCCTGGAGGGGTTCAAACCCTGTGGATGAGGTGCTCAGGGCAGTTGGAATCAATGATCTCAAAGCTCGTTTCCAACCAAAGAATCCCTGCTCCCCCAGCCCTGGAGGGGCTCAAACCCTGTGTCTCTGTGGCACCTGGGGACAGGGTTTGGTGGTCACAGATGGGGTTGGGCTGGATGAGCCTGGGGGGCTTTTCCACCCTCAGCCCTTCCGTGTTTCAATGCAGCCACGTCTTGGGGGCAGAATGTGGCCCCTGACCCCCCCCAGTGATTCCCACTCCTCCAGTTTGTCCCATGTCCCCCCCGCCCCGTGTCCCCCCTCCACCGCTCACGGTCATCCCGTTGACGGTCCCCAGCTCCTCGCGGATGGTGAAGATGTCCAGCAGCGCCTGCGTCGGGTGCTCCCCCACCCCGTCCCCTGCGTTGATCACCGGCTTCCGGCAGTGCTTGGCAGCCATCTGCGAGTGCGGCCTCAGCACCAATCTGGGGGCAGGATGCGGCCCCCAACCCCACAGGGGGGAACGGCCCTGCCCCACAGCACAGGTCGCCATCCCCACCTTGAGGGCAGGATGTGTCCCCCCCATCAGCCCCATGGCGTGGGGCATCACCCCGCCACGGGGACAGGATGCACCGCAGGTCACCGTTCCCACCCGGGGGGGGGGCAGGATGTGGGCCCCCCCCCCCAGCCCTGCCTCACAGCACGGGTCACCATCCCCACTGCGGGGGCAGGATGCAGCCCCCCAGCCCCACGGGGGAACACGGCCCTGCCCCGCAGGGCATCACCATTGGGGCAGGATCCTTGATGCCATCAGGACAGGATGCAGCCCCCCGCCCCAGCCCAATGGGGGCACAGCCCTGCCCCACAGCAGCAGGGGTCACCGTCCCCCACCACGGGGGCAGGATGCATCCCTGCTCACCTCGACGGCCCCGGGCTGCGGGTGCCGCAGCACCAGCACATCCGCGTAGCAGCTCATGGTGTGCACGGAGTCTGCGAGCGACTCCCCCTTCTGCGCCGAGGACGTGGCCTCCGCCAGGGCCAGGACGGAGCCGCCCAGGCGGTTCATGGCGGCCGCGAAGGAGCTGCTGGTGCGCGTGCTCGCCTCGAAGAACATCGACGCCATCACCTTGCCCTGCGGGGACACGGCGTGGGCACGGGGCACAGGGCACCGTGCCCGCCACCGGGCTGGCTCAGGGGGCTCCGGGTGCCACACGGTGCCACCGGGCTGGCTCGGGGCACTCACCTTGAGGATGTCGAGGCTGCGCTCCTTCTGCACCAGCATGCGCAGCGTGTGTGCCACGTTGAACAGGTGGGACAGCTGCGGGAGGGGGCTCAGCCAAGGGCGCCACGTGCAGCCGTGTGCCCACGGCATCATCCCCTGTGCCCACCTGTGTGCCCCTGGCACCGCCTCCCCCCTACCCGTGCCCACAGCACCACGTCTCCATCCTCATCCAAGTGCCCTCTATGCCCACCCAGGTGCCCACAGCACCGCACTCCCTGTGCCCACCAAGGTGCCATGGCATTATGTCCCCTGTGTCCATCCAGCTGACCCCGTGCCCACCCAGATGCCCATGGCACCAAGCCCCCCCATTCCCCTTGCAGTGCCCCCCGTGCCCACCCAGGTGCCCGCCGTGGCTGTACCTGCTCCTTGGAGAACTGCTGGGCGGACAGGACGTGCTGCCCAACCAGGGGGTGCAGCAAGGGGGAGGTCAGGACATGGGGTGCGCGCTGGGGTGACGCCTGGCGCGGGATGGGGCCCAGCGGGTGGCAGAAGCCGTCGGGGGCAGCGGCAGCGTCTGCGGCACCGAGCGGTGCTGAGCCCGGCCGGGCAGCACCGCAGGGTCCCCACGCCCACCCCTGCCCCTGTGCACCCCAGAACCCCCCCATGAT
This sequence comes from Tapera naevia, assembly GCA_033556795.1. Lineage (NCBI taxonomy): Eukaryota > Metazoa > Chordata > Aves > Cuculiformes > Neomorphidae > Tapera > Tapera naevia. Next base: position 14,877 of record JAUMJJ010000525.1, on the reverse strand, counting down.
CCCCCCGCACTCACCCGCCTCGGCCGGCTTCCTGCCCACCCTGTCCCGCACGTCCTCAGCTGTGGGGGGAGAGCGAGCATTAGGGGTGCAGGTGGGCACCCCCAGATGGGAGTACCAGGACCATGGGCACCCCGAGACTGGAGCATCGGGACCACCCCAAGATGGGAGAGCACCAGAGCCACCTGGAGATGGGAGTGCCCAGAACACAAGCACCCCAAGATTGGAGCATTGGGACCACCCTGAGGTGGGAATATCAGGACCATGGGCACCCTCAGATGGGAGCACCAGGATCACCTGGAGATGGGAGCAGTGGGACCACCCCAAGATGGGAGCACCAGGGCCACCAACACCGCCAGACAGGAGAATCTGAACCACCAGGCACCCCTAAATGGGAGTGCTGGGGCCACCCAGAGACAGGAGTACCAAGGCCATGGGCACCCCAAGACAGGAGCATCAGGGCTATGGGCACCACGAGATGGGAGCACGAGGAGCACCCCAGGACAGCAGAGCGGGGGCCATGGGCAGCCTGAGACAGGAGCCCCAGGGTCACGGGTGCCCCAAGACAGGAGCACCAGGGCTACGGGCACCCCGAGATAGGAGCACCGGGACCACCCTGAGATGGGAGCCCCTGGGGCACAGGCACCCCAAAGCAGGAGCACCAAGGCCACGAACACCCCAAAGCAGGAGCCCTGGGCTCATGGGCACCCCGAGACGGGAGCTCCAAGCCTGTGCCCCCCGGCCCTGGCTTGCATGCAGCCCCAGCCAGCGGCACCGAGGGGTCCCCGCGGTGCCCATCACCGGGTGCTGCAGTCGTGGTGCCCGGGGCAGGGGATGCACTGGTGCTGCTGCCGCTCCTGGCGTGAGCGTCTCCCAGCATCACCACAGCTCTGGGACTCAAGGGCCTGTGTCAGCGGGGCTCCCACAGCTCGCTGCCCACCCCCACCCGTGCCCGGGTACCTGGCAGCCCGGGGTCGGAGGCGCGGTGGAGGCGCGGCGGGAGGTGGAAGCGCCCGTCACTGGTGGCACCGATGCGGCGCGGGCTGGGGGCTCGGCCGCGCAGCACCTCGTGCCGAGGCCGCTCGGGGGTCTGCGGGGAGAGGCTGAGTTGGAGCCGGGGGGGGGGAGGGTGGGCACGGACACCCCCTGCCACCCCCCACGCCGTGTGCCTCCCCCACATCGGTACCTTCACCGGCTCCTTGGCCGGGGCCGCGTGCGGCGCCAGCACCGCCGCCGAGGGCCATTTCTTCACGTCCTGCCCGTAGCCAGGGGGCACCAAAACCTGCATCGGTGGGGAGAGGCGGGGTCAGAGAGCGGGGACCCCGGGGCTGGGGGGGACCCTGGAGAAGTAGGGGGAACCCAAAGATGGGTGGACCCTGGAAGTGGGGAGACCCCAGGGACAGGGACCCTGGAGGTGGGGGGACACCCCAGAAAGGGAAGAGGGACCCTAGAAGTAGGGGGACCCCAGGGAAGGTGAGAGGAACCCAGAGATGGAGACTCTGGAAAGAGGGGGAGACCCTGGAGATGGGAACCCAGAGATGGGGGGACCCTAGCGAGATGGGGGGAGCCCAGGGGAGGTGGGGACACCCCCTGGGTGCAGGGGAAGCACCCTGGCGTCTCACCTGGCCGTCGATGTAGGCGACCTCCCCGCGCAGGACCACCCTGCGCACGGTGCCCTTCACCCGCATCCCCTCAAAGGGCGTCCAACCCGCCTTGGAGAACGCCGGGCGGCCGGGGATCACCCACTCGTGCTCCAAGTCCACCTGCCGGGACACAGGGATGGGGCCGGATCCAGGCTGGGGGGGGCTGGATGTGGGGCTGAGGGGGCTGCTGCTAGGATCTGGGGGCTGGATCTGGGGGGGGGCAGATCCAGGCTGAGGGGGTTGGGTCTGGGGAGATGGATCCAGGTGGAGGGCGTGGATGTGAGCTGAGGCGTTTGAATTTGGTGTTTGGGGGTGGAGGGGGCTGGATCTGAGTGGGAGGGTCTGGATCTGGGATTTGGTGGGGACCAGATCCAGAATAGGGGAGCTGAATCTGGATTTTGGGTTTAGGGGGTGGATCTGAGGTTTGAGGGGGTTGATTTGGGCTGGGGGGTCCTGGCTTTGAGGGTTAGTGGCTGAATCTGGGGGGAGCTGGACATAGGTGTGGGAGATGGATTTTTTGGTTTGGGGGGCTGGATTTGGGGTTTGGAAGGGTTGGATCCAGGCTGGGGGAAGCTGGATACGGGCTGAGGGTCTGGATTCAGGGTTTGTGGGGTGGGATCCGGGTCTGGATTCAGGGTTTGTGGGGCGGGATTCGGGGCTGGGGCGCCAGGACCAACCTCCACGTAGGTGTCCTCCTGTGCTGGGAGCCCGAAGATCTTGCGGGGGTTCTCGTACAGGCGCTGCACGACGTCGTCCACCGAGAGCCGCCCCTCGGACACTGCCGTGAGCAGCAGTGGCAGCAGCGTCTCCAGCCCCGGGAAGCCGGGGGGCGGCTCCGGGCCCTGCTTCTCCTCCAGCGTGTGGGGGGCTGTGGGTCAAGGTGACAGAACCACGGGGTGGGTTGGGTGTGGAGGGACACCCCGTGGATCAGGGGGTTCCGAGCCCCATCCAACCTGGTATCGGACATCTGCAGGGATGGGGATGGGGCAGGGGATGGTGATGATAACGGTGATCATGATGGCACCAGGGATGGTGATGGTGTCAGAAATAATGGTGACAATGACTTTAGTAGTGATGGTGATGGTAACAATGATGGTGGTACTAAAGCTGATAGTGTCCACAGACTCATGGGATAATTTGGGTGGGAAGGGCCCTCAAAGCCCATTAGGTCCAACCCCCTGCCATGGGCAGGGACACCTCCCACTGGATCAGGGGGCTCCAAGCCCCAACCAACCTGGCCTTCAACACCTCCAGGGATGTGGCAGCCACCACTTCTCTGGGCAAGGTGTCCCAGGGCCTCCCCACCGCCACACCAAAACATTTCTCCCCAAGATCTCATCTCAATCTCCTCTGTTTCACCCCTTCCCCTTGTCCTGTCCCTGCACTCCCTGATCCAGAGCCCCTCCCCAGCTTTCCTGGAGCCCCTTTCAGCACTGGGAGGCTGCTCTGTGGTCTCCCCCCAACCTTCTCCTCTCCAGGCTGGACCCCAGCTCTCAGTGGGTCGCTGTAGGTCCCGCCGCTGCCCCAGGGCTCACCGTGGTCCGTGGCAAAGCAGTCGATGGTGTCCATGTTCTCCCAGAGGGCCTCCAGGTCCTGGCGGGTGCCCAGCTCTGGCCTCACGGCACCCCGGCCCTCACCAAGGCGCGCCAGGTCGTCACGGCACAGGAAGAGGTGGTGCGGGGCCACCTCGCAGGTCACCGGGATCCCCTTCTGCTTCGCCGCCTTGATGAGCAGGATCTGGGGGAGCGGCGGTGAGGGGGGACCCCCGACTGGCCCCCGGCACCTCCCTCAGCGCCCCCCGCGTCGCTCACCTCCTCCCTGCGCGCCACGTGGCAGATGTGCACGGGCTGCTGGAACAGCTGGGCCACCATCAGCACGGCGGCCACCGTCTGCCGCTCCGCGTGCGCCACCACGGGCAGGTGGCGCGGCCACTGCGCGAAGTGCTGCGGGGACAGGGATGGAGGGTGCTGTGGACGGGAGCCCCATCCGGCCCCAGCGCCGGGAGCCCCATCCAGCCCCATGCCCAGCCCCGTGCCCAGCCCCGCTCACCTCCATCCAGAGCGCGAGGTCACCCAGGTGCAGCGTGGAGAATGTGTCGTTCAGGTACATCTTGAGCCCCGCAGCCGCCCCCGCCAGGGCTCCCAGAGCGCCCGCGTTCTCGGCCGTGGCGCCCAGGAAGAGGGCGAAGTCGCAGCGGGCGCCGGCCTCGGCGAGCTGCGGGCGAGAGGCGGTGGGTGCCGCGCCAGAGCCAGGGGACGGGGCTGGGTGCGGCGGGAGAGCCCCTCACCTTCTGCGCCAGCGCGAAGGAGGCGGCGTCGGTGACGGCGGGGCTGGTGTTGGGCATGGCGCACACCATGGTGACGCCGCCGGCCAGCGCTGCCGCCGTGCCTGACGCAAAGTCCTCCTTGTGGGTGGCACCCGGCTCGCGCAGGTGCACGTGGACATCGATCAGGCCTGGGGAGCCGAAGGGGGGTCAGCACAGGAGTCACAGCCCGGCTCCAGGTGGCACCCCCTGTGCTGCCCCGGCTCCAGGTGGCACCCTGAGACCCCAGTGCTGCCCCTTCTCCGTGTGCCCACCCCCTGCCCCGCAGCCCCCGGTGGTGCCCCGCCCCCCCACCCCTGTACCGGGCAGGCGGATCAGTTTCTGGGAGGTCATGCAGTCCACGTGCATCTTCAGCGGGGGGGCTGCCCCGATCTGCCCCAGTGCCTGCAGAGACGGAGCCGTGGAGGGGAGCTCAGGAACGAGGCTGGGCTGGGGATGCCCAACCCACACCCCAAAAACGACCCCAAGCCCCCTCAGCATCGCCTGCCCCACCCCACCCACAGCACAACTTCGGTTCCTCGGCCCCCCTTGCTCCCTCACTGGAGGGACCCAGAGGGGTGGGAATCGCTGGGGGGGGAACAGCAGCACCAAACTAAAGAAGGGCTGAGGATGGAAAAGCCCTCCAAGCTCATCCAGCCCAACGCCCCCATGACCACCAAATCCTGTCCCCAGGTGCCACAGAGACACAGGGTTTGAGCCCTGGCAGCAGGGTCACAGAATCAAGGAATTATTTGGTTGGAAACAAGCTTTGAGATCATTGATTCCAACTGGCCTGAGCACCCCTGAACCATCCCTGAGCACCTCTTCCACAGGGTTTGAACCCTTCCAGGGTTGGAGACGCCACCACTGCCCTGGGAGCCTCTGCCAGGGCTTCCCCACTCTGCCACTCTTTCCACGAAGGAATTGTTTGTTCCCAATATCCAATCTAAACCTCCCTTGGTGCAACTTGAGGCCGTTTCCTCTCATCCCATCCCTTGGGAGCAGAGCCCAACCCCCCCTGGCTCCACCCTCCTCTCCAGGAGCTGCAGAGAGCCAGGAGGTCTCCCCTCAGCCTCCTCTTCTCCAGCCCAAACCCCCCCAGGGCCCTCAGCTCCTCCCACAGCCCCTGTTCTCCAGATCCTTCCCCAGCTCCGCTCCCTTCTCCGGGCACTCTCCAGCCCCTCCAGGTCTCTCTCAGAGCCAGGAGCTGCATGTAGGACGCGCAGCCCCTGCCCACCTCCACGAAGAGCTTGGTGCACTTGATGTCGATGATGAGGGGCACTGAGTAGTCGACCGCGAGGCGCCGCGTGCGGTAGCCCTTGGTGACGAAGGAGGAGAGGCGGCGCCCGCCCGAGTTGCGCATGGACAGGTTGATGACCATCTCGAAGTGGTTCTCGGCCAGGTAGTCCAGGATGCTGCGCTGCGCCTCCCGCGCGCCCGCCTCGCTGCCCTCTGCCTCCTCAAAGTGCCAGTCCACGGCCATCACCTGTGACAGCGCTGCCATCAGACCCCCCCCGAGGGCACCCCAGGACCACGGCCCCTGTGGGACCCTCAGATCCTGCCCCTGCAGACCCCCAGACTCAGCCCCTCCAGACCTCCGGCCCCTCTGGGACCCACAGACCTTCAGGAACACCTGGCCCTACAGAACCCCAGCTGCAGCCCCCTCCACACCCTCAGACCCAGATCCCCTGGGACCTCAGCCCCTGCCCCTCTGGGACCCTCAGACCCTGTCCCTCCATCCCTCCACCCCCTCCACACCCCACCCCCCACCGTGCCCCCAGGTGCCCCCGGCCCCACCTTGATGCCGTGCTCGGTGTAGAAGTCGGCGGTGCCCAGGCTGGCGTAGAGCTGGTACCCCAGGCTCTCCAGTGTCCGCACGGTGGGCAGAAGCTCGCTCTTGTTCTGCAACGGCGCCGCGGCCACTCAGCGGACGGAAGGGGGACCCTGGACCCCACCCCAAACACCCCCCACCCCTCCCCGAAGCCCCGGCCCCTCGCACCTTGTAGCTGCCAATGGTCAGCAGGATGTTCTTCTTTGGGATCTTGAAGCCGGTGCTGAGCATGGCCTTCAGGTAGGCCTCGCAGCGGTTCTCACCGAAGCACGCCACCTCGCCCGTGCTCGTCATCTCCACGCCCAGCACCACGTCGGCGCCCGCCAGGCGTGAGAATGAGAACTGGGGCACCTGGGGGGCACGGGAGCATCAGGGACCCCAACTCCTGCAGGCTTCCTGCCCCTCCAGGACCCCAGCCCCTTCGCCTCCGTACAGTCCTCCCGCTCACCTTGACGCCGACAATGCCCGTGCCCGTCATCAGCCCCACGGGCTCCACGTCCTCGCCCATGATCACCTGGGTGGCCAAAGCCACCAGGTCCACGCCCAGGGTCTTGGAGACGAAGGGGAAGGAGCGGGAGACGCGCACATTGCACTCGATCACCTTCAGCTGATCGTCCTGGGGGAGAAGGGATGTGTGGGGCTCACAGGAGCCGCAGGGCGGCCTCGTGGCGGGGTGGGTGTGGCCCCCCAGGTGGGTACCTTGGCGATGAGCTGCAGGTTGAAGGGCCCGGTGACCTGCAGCTCCTGCCCCACGGCGTGGACGATGGCCTTGATGCGCTCCAGCGTCTTTGGGGTGATGTCCTGGGGGGGGCGTCACCAGGGTGGCGTCGCCCGAGTGCACCCCCCGCGTTCTCCACGTGCTCCGAGATGGCGACGGCTACCACCACCCCGTCTGAGGCCACCGCGTCCACATCGATCTCCTGCGAGCGGTGACATGGTCAGGGCCCGCAGCGCAGGACCCCAGCCCCATGGTGTGCAGGACCCCAACCCCAAGGTGCATCCCCAGCACCCCTACCTGCAGGACCCCAGCCCCACAGTGCATCCATGGCCCCACAGCTCATTCCCAGCCTCACAGCGTGCAGGGGCCTCAGCCCCACAGCTCATTCCCAGCCCCACAGAGTGTCCCCAACTCCACTGCAGCCATACCAACCCCCACAGCACATCCCCAGCCCCATGGCACACAGGACCCCGGTCCCCAAGGTGCATCCCCAGTCCCACGGTGCATCCCCAGCCCCACGGCGTGCGTCGAGGCCAGCGCAGCCTCCTGGCTGGACCTTGGCCTCCTGGATGAACTTGGAGATGACAACGGGCTGCTCCTTGGAGACGGCCACTGCATTGCTCAGGAACTTCTCCAGGTCGCTGTCGGAGTACGCAACGTTCATGGCGGCGCCGCTCAGCACGTAGGAGGGGCGCACGACGCACGGGTACCCCACGGCGCCGCAGAACCGCTTGGCCGACTGCGGGAGAGACGGTGCCTTCAGTGCTGCCCCCACCCACCCCACCCCAGGGGTGTCCCAGGGCCACCCCACAGTCACCCCACCTCCATGTCCGAGAGCTCCTTCCAGCGGGGCTGGCTGATGCCGATGGAGTCGAGCAGGCGCGAGAACTTGAAGCGGTTCTCAGCCGAGTCGATGGCCTCGGGCGAGGTGCCCAGGACGCGGCACTGCTGCCGGTGCAGCGCCATCGCCATGTTGTTGGGCAGCTGCCCCCCCATCGACAGGATCACGCCCTCGGGGCTCTCCAGCTCGTAGATGTCCATCACCACCTGCGCGGCATGGCGCGGCTGGGCCGGGGGCACCGCGACACACACGGCGCGACCCAGCCCCACGGCGTGCAGAACCCCGGCCCCACAGCACGTCTCCAGCCCCACGGTGTGCAGGACTCCAGCCCCACAGCAGGCACGACCCCAGCCCCACCACAACCATCCCCAGCCCCCACAGTGTGTGGACCCCCAGCCCCACAGTGTGTGGGACCCCAGCCTCATGGCGTGCAGGACCCCAGCCACAGAGCACATTCCCAGAGCATGCAGGACCCCAGCCCCACGGCACACGGGACCCCAGCCCCACTGACCTCGAAGGAGATCTCGTCGAAGTAGAGGCGGTCGCACATGTCGTAGTCGGTGCTCACCGTCTCGGGGTTGTAGTTCACCATGATCGTCTTGAAGCCCATCTGGGGATGCAGAGGGACGCGGTGAGGCCAAGGTCCCACCTCCAGTGTCCCCCAACCCCACGGCACGGCCAGGAACGCTGTGGTCCCACCTTGCGCAGCTCCTGGATGCAGCCGACCGCGCACCAGTCGAACTCGACGCTGCTGCCGATGCGGTAAACGCCGGAGCCGAGGACCATGACGTGGGGCTCGCGGAAGGCCAGGTCGTGCTCGGTGCCGTTGTAGGTCAGGTACAGGTAGTTGGTCTGCGCCGGCCACTCGGCCGCCACCGTGTCGATCTGCTTCACCACCGGCAGGATCTGCAGGTCGCGCCGCGTCTTCCGCACGGCCAGCTCGGTGCTGCAGGGTGGGCGTGGGGTGAGTGTGGGGCGGGCAGGGGGCACAGAGCACACGTCCCCGCCCCGTCTCACGGTACCTGAGCACGGCCAGGGCCACCTGCTTGTCAGAGAAGCCGAGCTGCTTGGCACGGCGCAGCACGGCGGGCGGCATTGCGGCCTGGCCCTCGCGGTACGACTCGAGCAGCGCCGCGTGGTCCGTGATGTTCTTCATCTTGTGCAGGAACCACCGGTCGATCTTGGTCAGCTCGTAGAGCCGCTCGATGGAGTACCCAGCACGCAGCGCCGCCGCCAGCACGAAGATCCGCTTGTCCGTTGGCGTCTCCAGCTCCTGCCGCGATGCCGAGGTCAGCACGGTCATGCCCACCCCCCCGGGACCCCCCCCACCCCAGTGCCCCTGGGAACTCTCGCCCCAGCGCCTCAGGACCCCCCCACAACACCCCCATGGGATCCCACACCTCCCCACACTAGTGCCCTGGGACACCACCCCAGCACTCCTGCGGCCCCCTGGCCCCACACCTCCCCGGTGACTCCTGGGACCACCCCACCCCAGCAGCCCCAGGACATCCCCCCCAGCACCCCTGGGACCCCCCTCCCCACCTTTGTGGGACCCTCCCCGCTCAGGTGGCCCCCAGGATCCCCCACCCCAGCATCCCCTGGACCCACCTGCCCCAGCACCCCTATGACCCCCACGCTCCCCCTAGCATCCTAGGACCCCCCACATCACACCCCCGGGACCCCCTGCACTAGGGGCCCCCCCCCTCACTCTCCCCACCCTCCCCAGCACCCCCGGGACCCCCCAACCTCTAGGAGCCCTGGCCTCAGTGCCCCTGGGGTACCCCCAACCCCAGCACCCTGTGCCCTCTCCCCCAGGACTGCCCGCCCCAGCGCCCCCTGGCTCACCCCCAATGCCCACCTCCCCAGGCCCTTTCTCCCCACCAGTGGCCCCGGGGGATGCCCCTGCCCCAGCTCCCGTGGGACCCCCACATCCCAGGGACTCCCCAACTCCACCCAGCGCTCACCACATCCGACGCTGCCTTCGCGGTGTGGTCGAAGCCCACGCAGTTCTCGTCCACCATGCGCAGCGCCTTCTGGAAGGCCTCCTCGAAGCTCCTGCCAATGGCCATCACCTCCCCTGGGGATGGGGTGGTCAGCGCCCGTGCCCCCCACCCCCCTGCTCCCCCCCACCCCCCGTGCCCCCCCCGCGCTCACCCACGCTCTTCATGGAGCTGCCGATCTTGGTGCTGACGCGCAGGAACTTGCTGAGGTCCCAGCGCGGGATCTTGACGACGCAGTAGTCCAGGCTGGGCTCGAAGTTGGCCGTGGTGGAGTTGGTGACGGAGTTCCTGCGCGGGGCATGCGGCTCAGCGGCCGCCATGGTGGCAGCCCCAGCACCCCCCAGGACCTCCCCCTCATCCCAGCGCCCTTGGACCCCCCCCCCCCCCCCCCCCCCACACCCCAGTGCCCCCAGGACCCACCCTCCCCCAGCAACCCCCTGCCTCAGCGTCCAGGGAACCCTCTGCCCCACACCCCACCCCAGTGCCCCCCAGCACCAGTCCACCTCGGCACCCCAGGGATGCCCCCCTGCCCCAGCGCCCCCAGGACTCCACCCCACCCCGGTATCCAGGGACCCCCACACCCCAGAGGCCCCCGGGAACCCCCGCTGCTCCAGCGCCCCCCAGGACTCGACCACCCCAGCACACCAGGGATGCCCCCCTGCCCCAGTGCCCAGAGACGCTCCAGTGCCCTGGGACTCCCCCTGCCCCAGCCCCCCCAGACCCACCCACCCCAGAGAACCCCACCCACCCCAGTGCCCATGGACCCCCTTCTCTGCTCTAACGCTCCCCCACCCCAGCACACCTGGACCCCCCCCCCCTGCCCCAGCGCCCCCCGGGACTTCCTCCCCGCCAGTGCCCATGAAACCCCCCAACCCTGGCGCCCAGGGACCCCTTGGCACCCGGCTTCCCCCGGCCGTCGGTACCTGAGCACGGGCAGGGGGATGCCCAGGGCCAGCTTGGCGGCCACGTAGGCCAGCGGGTACCCCGTGGCCTTGCTGGCGAGCGCCGAGCTGCGCGACAGCCGCGCGTTCACCTCGATGATGTAGTACTGTGGGGGGCACCGTCAACCGCCGCCACCGCCGCCAGGGCCACGGCGGCCACAGCCACGGCGGCCACAACTAGTGCCACGGTGGACACAACCAGGGGGGCCACAGTAGCCACAGTTGGGGCTACAGTGGCCACAGCTGGGGACCACGGTGGCCATAACCAGGGCTATGGTGACCACAACTGGGGGCTGTAACCAGAGCCACGGTGGCCACATCCAGGGAGCCACAGTAGCCACAACCAGGGCTACAGTGGTCACTAACAGAGGCCACAAACAAGACCCAAGGTAGCCACAATCAGGGCTACAGTGGCCACAATCAGGGACCATAACCAGTGTCATGGTGGCCACAACCAGGGCTACCTTATCCACAATCAGGAGCCACAACCAGGCCTATGCTGGCCACGACCACGGCCGCCATAGCCACAACCCAGGGACACAAACAGGGCTACCTTAGCCACAATCAGGGCTATAGTGCTCACAATCAGGGGGACATGGTGGCCACAACCAGGGGTCACAACCAAGCCTACAGTGGCCGCAATCAGGGGGCCAATGTGGACACACCCATGATCATGGTGAGCAAACCACAGTCATGGTGACCACAACCAGAGCCATGGTGGTCACAGCCAAGGTCAGAGTGGCCACGATGGGCCCTGTGGTGGCCACGCTCACCTGCTCAGACTCGGGGTTGAGGGCGAACTGGATGTTGCACTCGCCCACGATGTGCAGGTGCCGCACCACCTTGAGGGCCGTGCGGCGCAGCCGGAAGTACTCGGCATCGTTGAGCGTCTGGCTCGGCGCCACCACGATGGACTCTCCCGTGTGGATGCCCAGCGGGTCCAGGTTCTCCATGTTGCACACCTGGGCGGGGAGGAGGAGAGGGGGGACACAGCAGGGTGAGGGTGGGACAGACCCCACAGCCCATCCACACCCCCCCCCAAGCTGCTCCCGGGGGGCCCTGTGGGCTCCCAACACCTGCCCTTTCCCCTATCTCAGGGGGTCTTGGCATGGCCAGGGATGGAGAAGGACCCCCATCCGACGACCCCCAGGAGTGGGGAGGGGGCAGGGGGTGCAACTCAAGGGGGGCAGCGCCCAGGACCCCCCCGCACCGGCCTCACGGATGGAGCAGGGGTCCCACAGGAGCCCTCAACCCTGCACCCCCAGCCCCTGGGAGACCCCGACCCTGCACCCTCAGCCCCATGGAAGGTGGGGGAGAATTCCCTGGGGCTAGTGTCCCACAGGAGCCCCCGATCCTGCACCCCCAGCCCCCCGTACCGCAACACAGTTGTCATAGGCGTCGCGCACCACCTCGTACTCGATCTCCTTCCAGCCCTTGAGGCTCTTGTCCACCAGCACCTGGGGGCTGTGGGCAAGCGCCTGGCTCACCAGTGACACCAGTTCCTCGGCGCTGCTGGCGAAGCCCGAGCCCAGCCCACCCAGCGCGAACGCCGAGCGCACGAGCACCGGGTACCCGAGGCGGGCGGCAGCCGCCAGCGCCTGTGGGGGACGGGGACAGTGACCAAGAGAGTGACCCAGAGAGTGACCAAGAGAGCGACCCAGAGAGTGACCCACGGCCTGAGCCACATCCCAGCGGCACCGCCAGCGCCTGCGGGGGCTGGGGTCAGTGCCCCATAGTGTGACCCCCATCCCGTCCCTAGAGCTGCCCCCCATCCTGCTCCCACCGTGCACCTCAGCCTGCCAGGAGCTGCCCCACATCCTGCCCCATTCTGCCCTCCCCACACATGCCCCATCCTGCCCCCTCATATCCCCCCCCATCCTGCCCCCCCAACCGCCCCCCTTCCCACCTCATCCAGACCCTCACCCCCCATCCCACGCTCAGAGCTGCCCCATGCCTTCCCTCACCCCATCCCATCCTGCCCCCATCCACCCCCTTCCCACCTCATCCAGTCCCCCCACCACCACACCCCCATCCCACCCCGTGAGCTGCCCCATATCCTGCCCAACCGCCCCCCAGTCCTGTCCCCCATCTACCCCATCCTGCCCCACTTCCCACCCCCCAGTCCCCCATCCTGCCCTATATACACCCCATCCTGCCCCTATCCACCCCCCCTACCCCATTCAGGCCCCCATCCACCCCAGAGCTGCCCCCCCATCTTGCCCCCTGCCACTCCACATCCTGCACCCCATCCACCCCCACCCTGCTCCCCATCCTAACCCCATCCATCCCCCCATCCTGCACCCCATCCACCCCCACCCTGCTCCCCATCCTAACCCCATCCATCCCCCCATCCTGTCCCCTCCATCCTGCCCCCCACTGCACCCCCCATCCAGCCCACTCCCCATCCTGCCCCCCATTGCACCCCCCATCCAGCCCCCTCCCCATCCTGCCCCCCATTGCACCCCCCATCCAGCCCCCTCCATCCTGCCCCCCACTGCACCCCCCTATCCTGCCCCATCCAGCCCCCTCCATCCTGCTCCCCATTGCACCCCCCATCCAGCCCCCTCCATCCTGCCCCCCACTGCACCCCCCTATCCTGCCCCATCCAGCCCCTTCCATCCTGCCCCATCCCACCCCCCGGGACCTGCTCAAGGGAGGCCGCGGCCTCGCTGGGCGCCACGTGCTCGCCGATCTCCTCCATCTTCTGGACGAAGACCTTGCGGTCCTCGGTCATCTCGATGGCGGCGACGGGGGTGCCGAGCACGCGCAGGCGGTACCGCTCCAGCACGCCCGCGCGCCGCAGCTCCACGCCGCAGTTCAGCGCCGTCTGCCCCCCGAACGCCAGCAGCACCGCATCCGGCCGCTCGTTACGGATCACCTGGGGGGGGCCACGCTCAGGAACCACAGACCACGGTGGCCACCAGACCCGTGGGGTGAGGACCCAATGGCGGTCACCAGACTCGGGAGCCACGGACCCGGTGACCAGACCCATAGGAGGGGACCCATGGTGACCACTAGAACAAGGAATAGGGACCCAACAGCGGCCACCACACTGGAACAGGATATGGTGGCCACCAGACTCAGAAGCCAGGGACCCATGGTGGCCACCAAACCCAGGGGGCAGGTGGAACGTGGTGGCCACCAGACCTTTGGGGTGAGGACCACATAGTGGCCACCAAACTCAGGACCAGGGACCCAACGGTGGCCACTGGACCCGTGGGGAGAAGGGAATATGGTGGCCACCAAACCCGTAGGGTGGGACCCAGTGGTGGCCACCAGACCCGTGGGGTGGGGAGACATGGTAGCCACTAAACTCAGGAGCCAGGGACCCATGGGGGCCACCCAACCCAGGGGGCAGAGACCTCCACCACCCCCAGCCCCTCAGTCCTGGTGCTCCCCAACTGCTCCCCCTGGCTAGGTGGCCCCCAACCCCTTTTCTTATCCTCCGTGTAGCACCTCCAGCCCCCCTATTCCCGTGCCCCCCAATTCCCCCAGCCCCCCTCCCATGCCCCTCAGCACCCCCGTGCCCCCCAGCCCCACCTGTGTGACGTAGTGGGGGGTGATGGGCAGGAAGTAGACCCTGTCCGCCAGCCCCTTGGAGGTCTGCACGGTGGCGATGTTGGGGTTGATCAGCACCGTCTGGATCTGCTCCTCCTTCAGTGCCTTGATGGCCTGGGAGGAGGCAACAGGGACCCCCGCGCTGACCGTGGGACCCCCGCACCAACGGGGAACCCCACTGACCCCAGGGACCCCCATACTGACCCAGGGACCCCCCTTGCACCAGGGAACCCATCCGCCCTGAGGAACACTGAACAGCCCCCATGGACCCACCCCCCTCTGGACCCCCTTCACACCAGGGAACCCATCACACCCCAGGGACCCCCTCTCCCCATCCTGCCAGGGACGTCTCACTGCTTCCCCAGGGACCCCCCTCACCCTGCCAGGGACCCCATTACCTCAGGGGCTCCCATTGTTGCGGGGAACCCCAACAGCCCCCGCCCCCGACTCCCAGCACTGCAGGGACCCCGCTGCCCCCCCCAGGGACCCCTGCTGCCCCCCCATGACCCATATTACCCCAGAGACCCCCACCACTCCCCAAGGACCCCCAATCCCCCTCCATTGCCCCCCCTCCAGGGACCCTCACCAACCCCCCAGGACCCCTGTTGTATCCCAGGGACCCTCCCAAGACCTTCCCCCCCCCCATTCCCTCCCCCCTCACCTGTGACCCTGAGTAGTCAAACTCTCCGGCCTGGCCGATGGAGAGCCCCCCCGAGCCCAGGATCAGCACCTTGCGTGGCCGTGACACCTCTGGACCCCCTGGCACATCCGGACCCCCTGGCACATCTGGTGCCACATCCGGAGCCTGCTCCGGCACCGCGCGGGGGCTCAGCCAGGAGCGCAGCCGCTCCCGCACTGGGGGGGACACAGACTGTGGGGCTGGGGTCCTGCACAGCCCCCAACCACAGCCCCCATCACACAGACCCTCCAGCACTGGGGGACACGTGGGCCGTGGGGCTGGGGGCACACAGAGCCCCCGCACAGTGGCCTGCCCCACAGCCCCTCCATCCACAGCTGCTCACACACTGGGGGGGGCGGGGGGCACA